>PVJO010013800.1:0-50533 GCA_004026905.1 Hystrix cristata | reverse complement strand
TTTTTTTTTTTTTTTTTGGTGCTGGGAATTGAACTCAGGGCCTGTACTTGCAAGGCAAGCACTCTAACCACTGAGCTAAATCCCCAACACCCAGATAGTATTGTTTTTCCCACTTAGATGTTGCTCTTTTATTTTTAATCTACCATTTTTGCATTCTCATGAGATTGTGCCCTACTTTCTTTCTTAAAGTATTATACAATTGTTTATTTTCTACTAAATTTTACAATTTCTGAATGGGCATAAACAAAAACTAGCAAATTGTGTATGTTTACAAAATGCTTTTTTTAAATTATTTGATGGCTTAAAAACAAAACGAATGACTTAAAGACATAGTCAGATAGGACAGCTATAATGTCAAATATGTTTAACATCTCTATCTGTATCTATGTGTAGTTTTCTTGAACTCAAAGCAATATGAGAGATATTTTAATGTATTTTCTGTTAATATTCATGTGAGCAGTATTAATGTGACAAAGTGAGATGATTATGTCCATGTTATACATAATCTGCAATATAGAATGATATTTATATGTAATGATAATTATGTGCATACAAGTTATATGTTAGTAATAATGGTGGTATTTCAGTAGAAATGAAAACAGAAGGAAGATTATTAAACAATGTTTAAATTCCTCTTCTCTGTGAATATAGCACACAGCCAACCAAAAAAAATTCCACCCTTTTGATATTTTAGAACAGCATGCTAAGGAGAAGGCTGCTTAGATATATCTTTAGATTCTTAATTAGCTCATGTTTTAGTATAACTCAATCAACATTTACATATCTGCTGTTCTACAATATTGAGTGGAAGGAGTTGGAATAAGAAGAAAACAGAAGTCTTATTCCCAGCCTGTTTGCATAGTGCACAATGCTCTTTCAGAGACTAAGGAAGTTATAATTTACATAATATCATAAAATAATGACTAAAGTCTTATTTGAATGAACAAATACAAAATTGCTGCAGATATCTGTTGACTTTCAAATGCTAAAATTGATTAATGCTAAAAATTCCTTATTTTTGGGAAGTAAAAAAAAATCTGTCGGTTTTTTTTTTTTTTCTTTTGCTTCTACCACAGTCACAATCCTGTGGTCACCATCCTTTGAGCACAGCATTTTGCTTTCCACTTGTACCAGGCATGCTGGGCACATTAAGATGTTGTGAGTTGCAAGGCGACATCAGAGACACATCATCTTATTTCCTGCTTTCCTTGTCCTGGATCACCAAGATCCAGTAACTATCTGGATTTTATTCTTTGAAGGGTATTTAGAATTGGAACCTGTTTTGCTTCTTATGTTTTTGTCTAAGATGTGAATGCCAGGAACCAATTCTTTCTGAATAAAGAAGAGAATACAAATGGGAATGGAAATGTGGCTACTTCAGAACTCAGAGAAATTTCAGGGGTCAAAAGAGTGAGAGAATATCAGTGAATACCAGGAATGTGTCCTTCTCGAAGTTTCCCTGCCTTCCTTAAAAGCGTGAAGTTATTTCCTACATCTGGAGGCCTGGGTTGGAATGCTCCAGCTCCTGCCTAGTCCCCCAGAAGTAGCGACTTCTGTGCCTTCAAAGCAGATGGACATATTCTCTTTTGCTCTGAGAGCATGTGCTTGTTTCTCAGAAGGTGCTGAGTATATGATATTTGAAGTGTCTAGTCCACTGAGTAATCAGAGGAGATCCCTGCTCACAACATACTCTTGAAAAATGCACCACTTGATCTCTTTCTGCTGGGAAGTACTTTTTTCCACCAAAGTGTACATGTTGGATTTATGAGTTATCTCCTGGTTATTATTGCTCATTTCTGGTTCTTTAGCATCGAGGTGATTGCATCCTTATTTCTTGTGATCTTAAACTGATGAACCCTCATGAGACACCAAATGATTTTTTCGTAGGCATCACAGACATGGTTTTCAAGTTAGAAGTTATTTAGTGTGTTTATTTGTTCATTTATCGAACATTCACTTGACAAATATTTTTGAACTCCATTGTATCCAGGAAGCTCTTCTAGTTGATGAAAACTTCTGCCACAAATTATTTCCCAGACGAATGGAGGAGAAATGTATTTACTTGGTCAAGTCTAATAAAGATATCCACACAGCCTGACAGTGGACACCTGGAAACTTTGGGGTGGGAGAAAGAGATCTTGCTTAAAATGGGATGCAAACTTCTAATCAGATTCAAAGTTTATTATTTTGAATCACAATATGATAGCAAAGCAGATCAGCATTTTCTAACATGTACATGAAATACAAAGAATTTCTGCCAATATCGGGTGTTGTTTTGTTTCTTTTCTTTTCTTTTCTTTTCTTTTTTTTTTTTTTTGGTTGTTGTTGTCTTGTTTCTTAATTTGTAGATAGATGTTCATTGTCCCGCTGCTATGTCACCATCTCCACCTAGCAACTCTGCTGAGTCTTGGTTTAGGGTGTGTGTTAACATAGACTCTGCTGGGATTTTCTGCAGTGATTAAAGAAATAGTCCATTAAGTATCTTTTGGAAGCTCAGGAAAGGGTAAGTACATTCCTTTAGGTATTATTTTTCCTTGATTGTGGCTCACAATAATACTTTATTATTTAAATAGCATTGTATGGTTTACAAAATGCTTCCACAGCCATTCTATGATTTAACAATAATCCTGTAAGGTATACTGTATATTGTTAGCCTTACGTCACACAGAAAAAATTTAGGTTCCGAATAGTTGGAGATATTTCAATAGTCGAATATATTAGGAGGGAGGGGGAAGGCAGAGAGAGAGAGAGAGAGAGAGAGAGAGAGAGAGAGAGAGAGAGACCATGATGAGAACCAGAACTTACTTCTAGTATTGAATGCAACCAGTGAATCATCCCTGAAGTTACATGGCATTTAATGTTTTGCCTGTAATGAGCAGCAGGCTTAATTTCTGTTCACCAGATATGTATTGGTTCCCTCACATTTCCCAGGCCTCTTTTAGTTAGATGGCACTGGTGTGCTTATTCCGAGGAGTTCTAGCTATTGTGCCGCTTGGGATGAGCCTTTCTGCATCAACGTACAACCTTCCATTCCTCTCTCCCCTGGTGCAGTGACTCCAGAGGCCACAGCCCAGAAGGCACAGCTGCAAGAGGTGGGGCCTTAGGCAGCCCGACTCCCTGAACTCAGTGGAGATCAGAGCCCCGCTCACTCTGCCTCGCTAAGTTATCCAGGCAAACCCAGCACAGGTCTGAAAAACTATTCTTCCAAAGAAGCACAAAATGTTACCTAAAGATGTCGGAATGCGTGACTTCCCTGTAGCAGGATTTTTAAAGACTTTTAACTGAGAACATTTCAAATCTCACATCCTGACATGGAGTAACCAAACCTCAGAGCTGGCCACCACACAAGCACTACTGAAGGATTTAAAAAACAGAAACAAAGACAAATCAAACAAACAAATAAAAAAACGAAAAGAAAGAAAGAAAACACTCCCCAAGACAGGTAGCCCTGTGGATCTGTGGCTGGTGTGGTCGCACAGGTCCCAGGCTTGGAAGACCCTGAGGTCTATGGTTGCGGTCTTGAAGTTCTTAATAATTTTATCACTGAACTTTGCTCTGTAAGTAAATCTGGTGGGACAGTGGAGCTTGAATCCGAATCTTTCCTCAGCCCTCAGCCAGTTCCCTCTCTGGGATGAATCCTCAGCTGTCCACTGCCCCTAACCTTGTGCCCTGCCAGCCTGGCCTCCTTTTTCCACCCTGGTTCCTTGCCGCTCGGGCCCAGGCTGGGACCTGAGAAGAGATGCTGGTTAGGGCTGGGCGGCAGTTCCTACTCTCTGACATCTAGAGGAGGGAGGCAGGGTGGTGACTGTCCTCGCTTTGGGCTGATGGTTTGGGGTGGGTTGGTGGAGAACCCTGCAGCTGCTGCCAGCCCAGGTACCAAAGGGATGGGTGCTCAGGGAGTAATACCCCTGGCACTTACCCACCTTAGGCTGGGGGGATAGCACTGCGTGAAAGGGACTCAACCAGCTGGACTTCCTCAGATGCTCGCCTGGGCAGCGCATGCTCAGGAGTCCGGGCAGCTGTTAGGCAGAGCACATGAACTGTGTCCCTTGGCAGAGACCTGGACACCTGGGAGGGCCTAGCTCACCTTGTAAGTATCCTTGCCTCAGAGCTGCCTCACCAGCCTACTGCATCCTGACTACCCTCTTTCCTTCCTTCTAACCACCCTTATTTTGGCTCATGTGTTTCTCTCCTGCCAGCTCTGGGAACTCTCTGGAGACGAGATTTGCATCATTTCATTGTTTTGGCCCAGAAGTTAAATGTTCAGGCATTTGGATTTGGAAATGACACTGTACAAGCTAAACATGGATGGTAAGATCCCTGTAATATTTTAAATTTTAATTTTTTTCTCTTCTTAGAATTTAATAACAAATACTAGGTACCATGACTGCACAGGACAGGGAGCCCACAAAAGCAGAGAAAGTGCTTTATATTTGAACACTTCTAATAGTAATTTGTTCTTGATTTTTTGAACAAGGGCCCACCCTGTGTGCCTTACATTGGGTCCTGTAAGTTATATAGCAGGTCTGAAAGAGAAAACAACATTGAATAAAGCCATAGGATGTGAATAAACATCCCTACAGTGAGTCCCTCCCAGTACGAGTTGCCTGTGGGAAACTCCTGGCGTCTTAAACTAATGTTTAGTTGTTCAGATTTCTTTAAAAGCCTCAATGACTGACAGCTGACCTCGCCAAGCTGCCTCTGAAGTCTTTCTGACTTCGAATCAGATCCAGCTCTACACAAAAGGCTTGCATTTCTTCCTTAACTATAATGCTAAAATAAAACATATGAGGTCTAAAAAAGAATCGCTGAATGGGTTTATCAGATCCCCGCAGCAGTGGGAAATCACAGAGAAAGACAAAACAGTCTTTTGCTCCACACTCGCGTTTGAAATTCCATCCCTCCAGCTCCTCTGTGCTTCTTTTGCAAAAGGCAGACTTTATTTCTGCCAAAATCTTTGCGGCAGAGCCAACAGAATTTATCTCAAGCTTGGCAGCCTATATACATTATCCACAGGTTTCTGGCTAAACTATTAAAATTAATCAGGTGGCAAACTTTCATTTTAGAGGCTCTAATAAACAAGAGAACCAGATTCCCAGGGGGTAGAAATGTCAGTAAATATAGCAGCTTTAAAAGGAGGAAATTCTTCAAAATGTCTGAGGATGCACTCAAATTTTAGTCAAATGAACCTCAACTACATCTACAGTATAGACAAAACCATACATTTTTATTGAGGCGTTTTTCAGGCAAGAGAAATCAAGTCCATTCTTAACACAGGATTTCGAGAAATTTTAAAAGCCCTCTTGTGAGTTGATCATGAAAAAAAGTGTCCAAAGCCAAAGATACTATTTTTTTCTATACCCTGAGTTCTGAGATTTCAGATTTTCGGCCTGTCTTTGGATTTCTGGAAACACATGGGACAAGCATAGACGTGCTCATCAAATATTTTGGGTCTTCTATGTTTTCTAACACACATGCAGTTAGGAAGATGTGCATAACTCGCTCTGAGCTAAGCAACACGCGTTGCTTCCAGACTTCATCTTAGAAGCACAGTGCGAGCTGCCGGGCTGCTCTTTTCCAAAAGCAGTAGCAAGTTGGGTTACAGAAGCCACAGCGTTGCCCAGTGTGGATCCCCAGAGACCATATGGAGCTCTCCAGTCCCAAAAGGTGGCAGATATGCAATGTGTGAAGGAAATAAACACTTGTTCCATTAAGGTATTGGCATTTAGATCATAACTGGTAATGAAGTGCACCTAGCTTGTCTTCATTAATTGTAACATTAGTACTGATGCCATGATGTGGTCAGAGAAACGCTACAATGGTAGAGGACCAGTGCACTAGGAAAAAGTACTATAGTAATAGCAATTCCTGTTATACAATAGCAAATTACTTGGTAAAATTGTCCTCTGCAGCAATTTGAAGGGTAATATCATGTTTGATGAATCACATCTTGGGGGAAGGGTTGAAATGCAAAACAGTCATAGTGCGTATTTGTGACTATTTTCTATAATTTAGTTGTGGATCAGAGAAAGAGAGATTAGTTTGGGATCACAGACAGAGAAGGAGATAAACCTGTGGAATGTTGTAAGGAAGAATGGAAAGGAATGAAAAAAATATCAGAAATGCATAATCTGAAATTGTTGAAGGAACTAAATTTGAGTGACAATATTGACCTCCCCAAAAGATTAGGATAAGGACATGACCTTCAAAATAGTTGTTAAAATCTTTCAATGAATAATGTAGAAACATGGCAAGGATCAGATTCAAGTTATGTTGTTCAGGAAAGAATATGAATTAATTAATTACCTGGGGGCAAAGGTTATATCAAGTGGGCTCTGTTTCTTATTTCGGGCTGGGCGTGGTGGCACACACCTGTAATCCCAGCACTCGGTGGGCTGAGGCAGGAGGACTGCTGCGAATTTTAGGCCAGTTTATTTCAGAAAGGCTCAATGTCCTCACCACTGAAGAAGCACAGAGTCTTGGTGTTACAAGTGCAAAAAACACAGCAAATGTGAGGACCACCTTTTTAAAAGAACCTTCTGTTTTGGGAGAAATTGCAGTAGTGATTACTCATTGGAAATGACCGGAAGCCCAATGAATATGAATTCTACTAAATTTTTGAGACAGCAACAAAGAAACCAAGAGCCTGAACTAGCACATCTTGGCCTACAGTGTTCTGTGGGGAGGCAATAAGTTATCCCAATAGTTAATTTTGCATATAGCAAGGAAGATAATGATCCAGTGAGCTAGAGAATGCAGTCAACTGTGAAGGGAGCAACCCTCCAAGAAATAATCAGGGCCGGATAAAATTTCCCCCATGTTCCAGGTTTCTTCTTGTTGTTGTTTACAGTGTCTGCCCAGTGGTGTTGCAGAATGGAAATTTTGAAGGCTGCCTGACTGCCTTTTAATTAGTTACTGTGTTAATTCCACACTCTGTATTGCAGACTGAAGAGAGAAATGATTATATATTTAATTAGTAACTTTCCAGACTGTAGTAGTTACCTTTCTAGAGTCAATGGTTCGCAAGAGAGCAGATTTAATACAGGACATTTACAAGTTACAATATTCACCCATAGACCAAATGCAGGAAGACTGCCGAATGTCTCTCTATGCACCGAAGACCCGAAAGTTTCAGTCAAGGGCTGGGAGCCCACCTCACTGTCCCCTGTACATCTGTGTCTGCAGATGATGGCTGAAGAAATTTTTACTGGAAATAGGATACGATACTCACAGTGGAGATGAAGACCAGAGCTCCCTGAAGCAACAGCCACCATCCGCCATGACAGCAAGGCCCCAAGCTCCTTCTTTGATGAGAACAGCTGAGTCCCCTTCGGGAGAACCAGCCACAACAGAGCTTCTCCTGGGAAATAGTTGAAAACTATCTTCTGCTCCCGTGCTCCTTTATGTTGTATCAGCAACAATCATCAGGTGGATCCTCTGTGCCCAGAACCACCAACTCAGTCCAGCTGGGCGTTCCTGCTCAAGTTGACCATATCAGTCCACCACACAGACCAAGAAGAATTATAACTAAGTATGATGCAGAGGTTGCTGCACTTAGCCAGAGACCCTAGGTTTTGAGGTGATGTGGCAACTGGGTGGGATTTTGGGGTCCTGTCTTTTGAGATGAGACTGTATTCTGGGCGTGAAGAAAAAGAAAGTGGAGAGTTTTGGTTATCAGAAGAACTGCACTCCTAGTCTTCCGCTACCTTCAAGGCCTTGTGACAAGAGAAGGGACCGTGTGACTAATGATGCCATGGTGACCAGTAACATATCCAAGGATGGACGTTTCCATTAGCTGATATGCTTGAGGGACTACAGGAAGCTGTTTTCTATCCCAGGTCCAGTGTCACCAGATTGTCTATGTGATGTGAAAAAGAAAACTTCATTAAGAAAAACAACTGAGATTTCTCAATGATCTTGTTACTGCCAAATAACCTACCTTAACCCGGATAAGGCAAGAGGATGTATGGGATACAATTTCCAATGAGTGAGAATATGGCAGCAGGAAATGAAGGAGTTTTTATGATAATAGTCCAGGCAGAGCAATAGGGGCTGAGGTGGCACCATAGGACCATTCTTTACAGTCCCAGACCACACACTGTCTCTGGGTTTGAGCCTGAAATCCTGTTTGTCTGCATGGTGTGCCGTGTGCCTTTTCTGTCATCCGGGCACCCACTTCTGTGCTTGTGAACTTCAATAAATATGGCTGCTTTTCTTTCACCATTGAGCATATGCTTTGTAGTTCTTTGTTTGCCGTATACAAGAATTTGGAACCTGTCAGATCACCACATGAATGAATGGGCAATTCATCACCAGTGGAAAGAGGTGGAAAGAGCCTGGAATTTGGAATCCAGTATACTTTACTGGAATCTCTCTCTTAGAGCTCATTAAGTCTGCCCTCTTGACCATGTTATTTTAACTTTTTATCCCTTAAGTTCATTATACGTAAAGTAGGAATCAAATATTACCATATAGATCACTGTACTGATTTAAAAAAAATACTCCAAATAGATCCAGTCGAATGAGTCAGAACCATAAAATTAAGATTTAATGATGAATTTGTCAGTATTTATATTCTGGGATGAAATAAAAGGTTGTACTCTTGTAGCATACAGCCCGAGTTAAAAATCTCAGTGAATCTATTAATTTAGTGCAAGTCTCTGATCATCTCGAATTATCAGTTTTCAATCTGTAAAACAAGAATAATTGTCTCTACTGCATACGTTGGCTGTGGGTTATAACAATACCTATAAAACACAGATCTCACTGCTTCACAAGTGCAGTTAATGTTAGTGTTTATTGGTGGTATGGCCGTCATCATCAGTACGATTGGACGGAGTCAATTTAAAAGGTGTCATAAAAGTGAGGTCTGTGAGAAAAACGGTAGGTTCAGAAAGACTTTGATAATGTTTTTTTAGGAAGGTTTGAAAGTAGTCTAAGTTAGAGTCCTCTGATCCCTCTTTACACACTAAACAACCATCTACACTTTCAATATTTGTTCCTGCGAGGAGGGAGAATCAAATTAATGGCATGAAAATTGAATGCTGACCTTGCCGAGGTATGAAGAAGCTTTTCAGTAGTCATTGCATAAATGTATCCTTCTACGACAGCCCCTGTAGCGGGCTAATTATGAGTAATTGTTCTCTGTTAATTATTCATGTCATTTGTTGAACAAGTACTTGATCTATTTAATTATTTAATTACCATATTTTAACTGCAATAAGCGAACACCATGCTAAGTGTGGGGAATGCATCTATAAAAAAGATACGCCATTTATCTCGGCCTTCACGGAGTTTACAGCCAGAAGATCCCAAAAGACTGACTGACTCTATGTTGTCTCCACTTCTATCAGCGTGCTTAGCACCTTGCTCTGCCCTGATTTCTTTGATGCCTATGACAACAGTAGCTATCTTTACTCTGAGGGCAGTGACAATCAGTGCCTATGTTGATACCGAAGTACTAAAGAGAGAAATAGATTATGATCTTTATTTATTGCAACATGGGAAGCCGAGTGAGGCAGGAGGATCACAAGTTTGAGATCAGCCAGGAGGACTAGCGAGAGACTTTTTTTTCTTGTCATGTAACAGCATCTAGGCCACACTGTTTAAAGTAGTTCTCTATGGATGGACCTCTTCCATTTGATTGTAAGGCCTTAGAGGGCAAAGATTTCCTTCAAATGAACTTTGTAAGTATTTTGCCTAGTATTCAGATTAGCACATTATGGAGGTTCCAATGATGGAGTTTGGGAAATGCTATTTAGATGGCTGTGATTTAAAATGTGCTGTCTCCTCTCTAGAATTATAGGAGCAGTTTGCTCTGCAGCTACAGCTAGGATTTCTCAGCCTTTCTAGCACCTCAGAAGAGCCAATTCTAAAAGCCAAGTGAAGATTTTCCTTCACAGGGAAAAATTCTATTCTGTTCTTCTGGCTTCCCAACATGTTGGCTTGCTTCTACTTTCCATTAACATCCTCCTGCTCCCAGGCTTCTTTATATTCTCTTTCCCCAGGTTGCTAGCTTCCCTAATGTCACAGAAAAATGTTGCTGAGACAGGCAATTATTTTAGTGATTTTCGGATCTTCCCAAGAATGGGCTGTAACAAAAAGAAATCACATATATTGAAGATCTAATATGACAGAAACTTTGTATGTAGAATCGTGTATGATTTGTCCATTATCACTCTTGGGAAGGCATACCAGTCATGATTTTAGGGGGCAGAAACTGAGGCTTATCAAAGCGGAGTAAACTGCCAGATGACCACGATGTTAAAAAACAAAGTGGATATTTAAATCTATTTCCATTTGATTCAGAAGGAAGAAATCTAAACAAGAATCAGAAGCTTTTAGGAAGTGTGTAATGAATATTTTCTTCTCGCCTTGCTTTTCTCAATCTCCTTAGGTTTTTGAGTTGACACAGAAAATGTATCCTATTTTCCATAAAATCGTGCTCCTTAAAATAGAGTTCCCAAACTAGTCAACCTCTTCATAGGTATTTAAGTGAGCAGAAATACTTTAGATGTCCTTAAAAGATATTCAATCTCCTTCTCTGGACCTGTGCTTACTCCTGAACTTGACATTTCTGCTGGGTTCATTTCTATTATATCTTTCTTTGTTTTTATTTTATCCTGTATTTTCTCTTTACTCTGATGTTTCCATTAATCAAATTTCCCTGATCTCTGATTTTTCTGAAAGTTTTAGTACAATGATCTCTTACACTACCAAGAATTATGTCTTTCCTCACATCTTTTACCTTTGTCAATGTGATTTTAAGATAAAACAGAAAGCAAATACACTCAATTTGCTATCTTGAACGAGACATTGTCCGTGTCTCTACCTTCATTAAGTTTAATGTTAGCTCCCCTGTGTTTGTTTTGGAAAAGAGTACAGTAAACAGATTTAGATGCACACTTCTCAAAATCTGAATCTAGCTATAATCTAGATACAGAGGAAGTTGTACTGACTGTCTGTGATCTTCACAATCTATAATGCAATGAGGAGGGAAAAGCAGAAGTCCAATAAGCTGATCATGTTCATCTAATGTGGAATGAGTATCACACTATTTGATCCTTGCAGTACACATGCTAAGCAAATACTGCTATCACTCTTGTTTCCTTCTGGAAAATTTGTGAAACCAGTTCCAGGTCCCCAGCTAGGCCGCGGGAGCTAGGATTTGTACACCTGCATATCCAAATCCTGTTTCAGCACTTAACCTCTACAAATGCTGTCATCCGAAGAGCTCAGATTACCGTTCCTACTGAATTTCCACATTCAGATGATTTTTTCCAGTGATTTTCTTTTCTCAACCAAACTCTTCCCAGAGTCAAATCAGCAGTTTTGGACAAAGTCTGAGGTACAGCCTTTACATCTGCTCCTGGGCAGCGTTGATGCGCGTTGTCCGTGACGCACATTATATGGTAAGATTCCAAGTGATCACTTCATCAGGCCTCACACAATGTGGCTTCAATTTTTTTGTTTGTTTGTTTTTTGGTTCTTTGAGGCAGAGTCTCACTATGTAGTTCAGGCTGGCCTTGAACTCACTGTGTAGCCCGGGATGGCTTCGAAATGGAGATTGGAAGGAATCCTGGCTCAGCTCCCAAGTGCTGGGATTACAGGTGTGCACTACCACACCTGGCCTGTGGCTTCAATCTTCCACAGAATCCCAGGACCTCCTGATTACCCCATTGTCACCCTCTATCACTAGAGTAAGACTCTTACTCAGTCTTCCAGGCTTTAAAAGGTCTTCCCAAATTTTTCATTCTAAATTTCACAATCTCAACCACCTGTTGGAATGACATGAACCTTGGATCGTTTTCCTTAGGCCCATGAGTAGATACCCATTTTTGTACCATATTCTACATACCTCATTGCCTGCAGGTTATTTTTACTGTTTTGTCCAGGCTATTTATTTTCCTATCTCTATAAACTCTTGGATTTTTATAGAAGTCCATGTCATCAAAAGTTAACTTTTAGTAGTTCTACATGTGTGTGTGTGTGTTTGTGTTTGTGTATTGCAGAAGATTGAACCCAGGACACCATACATACTAGGCACAAACTTGATCCCGAGCTAGATCTCAAGCCCCCACCCTATTTACTTCTATCTACTCATTTTTATTAATTATGATTTAGCTTTTGAGTTACTGTCTTCTTCCCTGACACACTTCGTGGCTTCAAAATCCAAGTGGATAATCAAGCCACCCATTTAGAGTTAACCTTAGACCTCCTCACTTTTGTGATTGTTTCTTTACCCCACTCTAACCACCAACCCCTGCTGATGATGACATCCAGAATAATTGTACACTTCCATACCATGATTCTAAGCATTCTCACGTATAGGTACAACCCCTGATTTTTCCAGCAACTAATTATGGTAGTTAGTCTTGCCTTCCAGTTCTATAACCTTAAAGTGAATGCACATTGTGTTTTTGTGCCAGAGTGTGGATGCATAAAATTAAACCAGCATGTTGAGTTCCAATTAGGGGTGACAGAAAAACAAGAAAAAACATCTGCATTAGCCATCGAAATATATAGGTGCTCCATAAATGGACATCTGTGTCCGAGACGGGAAAGTTCGGGGCCCGAGAGTAGGGGAGAATATGCATACGGGAGGCAAGCACTCATCCAGAGGCTGTTGCTTCAGCTGGCTTCCAGGGATGATTTGATTTATTTCAGGAGTCATGGGTTGAGCAAATAGATATCAGGGTTATTCCAAGAATCAAATTCAAGTATTGCGTAGGTAGAAAAGACTCTTTCAATGCAAATACCAGTTATTGCTACTATTCTTGACTAAAGTGACCCATCTTGATTTTATAGGAAACACTGATATTGTGGAGATCCTCTTTTCTCTTTAAACTTAGGCAAATATTTATTTCCTTGCTTCTTCAGTGGTTAAGAGAATTATGCAGAAACTAGTAGGAGTTGGTTAATTATTCAAATGTGCTTATTATACATAACCAGCATGTGTGCTCTGTCCCTACTTGTGCATATATATTTATTTTTTATGAACTTACTTCCCATCAGTGAAGATAAGAGAATAGAATTAGCACATCTGGCCCATTTGTTGTGACAAAAATATGAACTTAAGATATGAATACTGATTTAGAGAAGCATATTCCTGAGAGTCAGTGGTGAGCCTGATAGAATAAAATTTCAGTAATAAATACAGTTGAGGGAATGTGCACTAAAAAGCAGCATTAAAGGAAAGATGACATGAAAGAGGAAGAGTATTGTGGAAGCTTTAGAAAAAGAAGTGGAACAGAAATGGAGATCTCCCTAGAGAGGGGAAGGCTTCCTAATTTGTGGGACGGGGATGGGAAGAGACAGAGTAAGGATGATGCCTCTCTGTGCCATTTGTTCAAAATTTTTGAAGGCTTGCACCTTGAAGGAATCATGAAAAGGGCGTTGAAGGAAGCGGGGTGGAGGGCGAGAAAATGTAAGTATTGCTTTATAGAAAAAATGTACAAAAATCTCTGTATAGCTTTGGAGATAGTAAAGAAAGGTCATGTGTTTGAGGTAATTGTATTTGCTAATTGCTTCTCCTCTATTAATGTGCCCTCACCCAGAGTCATAGCTACGCTTGATGAAGCAGCCAGGAGGAGCGCCGGGAGCATGTGCTGGGCTTTTTGCCACTTTATAAAGAATGTATCCTTGTAAAGCAGGAACAGATGCCGCACACCTCAACTTCCTCCTGTACAGACAGAAATGGAAGCGAGCGTGTCTTTTGAGACATTTTTCAATTTGGATGTATTGATTAATCTCCTGTATGACATATGCTACATGAACATGCAACATGAATCGATGTAAAGCACAAATAAATAATATTAAATTTAACGTATGGAATGCATTTTTGCTTCCCTTCTGTTGGTGCCATTCTGTTGTTTTCCATTTGCAGGAATTATGTAAAATTGCTATTTATATAAACATATTTAGATAATGCACGATTATATTTTAAAACAATTACCTACATCATATTAGGTCAGTCTGCATATGGAGAACACTTCTGGAGTTGTTTGCTCAAGTGACTGGTATTTGGGATTCACTGAAATATGACAGAGGCAGAAAGAAAACAGGACTGGAAAATAAAACTTATGAATTCTCAACTTTGTGAATAACTGCCTATGTATAGAATAGCATCTTTCTTTTACTAGGCAGGAGGGGGGAAAGAAGGAAAGGAAAAAGAAAAGAAAGAGAAAAGGTGGAAAATGTAAATAAAGCTACTGTAAACAGGGAAGGGAGGGTGAGTGGAAGGGAGGGGTGGGGAAGAAGGGGGGGAACCAAGATGTATCATGTACAGTACAAATTAACTGCGATGAATGTGATCACTATGTACACAATGTACCAATACTTGTTCTTGGAAATAAAAAAATTAATGAAAAATAACTGCCTATGCATTTAAACAGATGATTTAACCTCCATGCTTAATGTCAGTTTTCTTTTAAAAAATATGTCCAATACACCCACATTTAGCTAACTCAAAGTATTTTTATGAGGACCAGTGGTCTGGTAATGTAAGGTGTTATTTTAAAAATTAGTATCTAAAGGGTGTTGCAGTGGAGGGATATTGTGGATCCATCCTGCAAGAGGCCCTAGGGACCCTGTAAATAATCCCCCTTCCCTAAAATGTGGCCAGCACCTGTGATTCGTTCTCAAAACCTCAAATATGACAAACTTGTGGGCTATCACTCCTAATACTATGTTTGGTTATGTAAGTCTTAGCCGCCTGAGAGAAAAGATATTCTCCTTTGGTTCTGGGAACTAAGAACCATGCTGTAAATTGTCTAGGGAAAGGAATTTGTAGGACCCGAGGGGCACTTCCAACCAGTATAACCAGTAAGAAGTGAGGGCCCTTGAGGTTGTTCTGAACAAATGACCTAAGCTGGGGAGCAGATTCTGCATAGCGGAGCATCCAGGTGAGGACACAGACTGGACGAGGTTGACTGCAGCTTCCTGAGTCCCAGGCAGGGCAGCCAGTCACACCTGGACCCCTGACCCGTGGAAGCTGGGGGATCGTAAACGCATACTAAACTTGTTATAATTAGTTAACAATAAATATAAATCACTCCATTTGTAGTCACTTATAAGGCAACGACTGAAAACTGATATGGGTTGGAGAGGCTACTTGTTCCAGGTATGTAGATATTATCATATTATTGTATTTCTTCCACATTTATAATATTAATATTATCTATTTTGTAGGGAAGTTCTGGGAATCTAAGAGAGTCATGGTTATTTGAGAGACACTCCCAAAACCTAGGATTGTTTTTTATTTATGGAAAATGAGTCATTGTTGTTTTTAATGTTCTAAGCATAATCTGGGTTTTTCAGACTTCTGCTTATTCTCGCAATAAATTCTAAAGAGAGATGCGTTTATCCTCATTCTTCGGATGAATAAATGTGATTGATATCATAAACATTCTACAGTACATTCTATTTTTGTTTACCTGTATTTTTAGCCTTATTTCCCTTAGCATGGAACCCATAATGAGGACCACAGAGGACCGTATTTGGCTGAGTGCAGCGATTACATCGGGCCAGTCATGTGGCCTTGGTTTGGGCTCCTCAAGACCTGTATGGATGCTAACTGAATGGAAATTTGTCTCTCCTATCAAATATGTATTTATGAGCTGCAGACTGGATCTACAAGGCACCTGCCAGATTCACCTGGAAATAAATTCCCAAACAATGGAAGATGGAGCCCAAGGGAGTCAAGATACCAGGTCTTGCTGACACTATTTGAGGACCTATATAAGTCCAGGTGAGTCCACAGATCTAGCTGTGCCCGAAATAAGCATGATCCCTGGGCTTAATAATTACACGAACCAATAAATACCACTTACTGCATTTGTATTTTTTGTACCAAAATACAAAAGAACACACATACATGTTCAGTATAAATAACAACTGAGATTGGAAACAAAATCACTTTGATCACAAATTCAGGACAGACACAGGAGTGGTGCTGTGTGCTGTATACTTACTTCCCAGGCCTTCTCTGTCCTCACTCTTTTTTTAAAATTTTTTTTTTTTTATTTTGTCAAAGGAATAGTGATAAGAAGACTAGATTGGAAGGTGATTTACCAGGTTCTTACTGAGAGTACACACCTATCATGGTATGGAGTCAGGACCAGAATAGAGACCTTCTTGCTCCTAGTCCAGAGTAATTTCTACAAAATACAAACTAAAATGAAAAAGTTATGAAAGAAAAAATATCACAATCCTGCCTCACTTTTTCAGAGGAGGGAACTGAAAGATGGAAAATGAAAGATTATCTATGAGTTTCTGTTTGAGAGCTGAGTGAGGCAATGGAAATGATTACAACATGAAGTCTTTTGAGAGTTTGGACTTTTTCCCACTTGGATGTAGTTATTTCTTTTCATTACTACTTCTCTAAAGCTATTATTTCAGATAGGATGTGGAGGTTAGACAGCTACTCAGGATATATGTATCTATGCATTTATCTGTCACTTGTAGGCCTAGTGGGAAGCATAGTTTTTATTATGTATAAAAAGTACTTTAACAACAATATTATAATTATTTTCAAAAACCAATGAAACACATTCTACTTAGCTAAATAGTTTATATTCTAAAATTTTATTTTTAGGAACAACACAGTTCCTGCTTGCATCGATTACAAATGATACGGTCATGATTTTTATCTTGAAGTTCCTTCTAGAAGTGCAAAAAATCCACTTTCTTCCTTTATAGATTTCTTGAAAAATTAAAAAATATAAACACTCAGTCAAATATATCCTTTGAGTCTGGCGATTAGCATTGTTGGCTGTTTTTCCAAGAAACCAAGTCCTGTGTTGGGTTCCTCTACTGGGTTTCCAAGCTGCACACTAGTCTCAGGCATGAACTGATATTTCTGTCCCGGTTTTCTGAACAGTGTCAGATAAGAGCCCATTACTTCTCAAAGTAAGACCTAGTTAGGTAGGAAAATGCCTTTAACTGGCAGATTCATGGTTATTATTTACTGGCACTTTCTTAAGATACTGGCTTCAACAATTAAATCTCTAAATGTGGAATACTGACTGAGAAGATTTTAATGATCATCAGATATAGGCAACTCTGCTGGTGCCCCACTCAGACCACTTTCAGTCTACTTCCTCCATCGTTTGTGCCCATCCTCCAGTTTCTTTATGCTTAATGGTTGATTGCTTCAATCTGAATATCGCCCCTGGCCCTATAAATCATGTGCAAAAAGGGCAGGTGGAGATCATATATTAGGTAGGGAAATAGCCAATGACTGACTAGTAGGGGGACATAAAAGCCTAGTTTCTTTTCTTTAGGAATATGTTCCAGAGCCGGTCTGCTCAGAACCTGTGATACTCAAATTTAAATAAATTAAAACTAAATAAAATGTAAAATTCACTTCCTTGGTTACTTTAGCCAGATTTCAAGTGCTCCCCAGACACCTGTGGCTATTGGGTAGCAAATTGAGCAGTGCAGATATAGAACATATTTTTCATCATACAGAGATCGTTTGACATGGTTCCTCTAGAACTCCGTGAAGGAACAGCCTGAGATTGAGGCTTCCCCTACAACTGAACTCTAGTTTGGCTTCTGCTCTTTATCTGCTCCCACATTGATTTCTTATAGGAGTACTATTTGTTTTCTCACCTCATCTTCATTCCTTCACAGTGACTCTCTGGACTTTGTTTTGTTCCTTGTGTTAGAGTGTGTTGACCTTGCAACTCTAAGGAAAATGGCTCACCTAGAACCTGATACGTGCATATATAATAGACATCAAAATGTTTTTTCTGAGATAGAGGTTGTTCACTGGTTGCAGAATGACTTTATAGGTCAAGCTGTGAGGTGGGCTTTCTCACGCTTTTCTTTAAAATATTTGGAATTGAATGTTTACTGTCTAATGTTCTATGTCTGCTCCAACTATGTAACTAGCCCTGCCTATTCTTCTGATGTTCTTGCAGAAAGTGACCTAGCAGATCAATATGCTCAGTTCTCATCAACATCGTCCTTATTTTCATTTCGTAATCACTGTCATGAGCATCCATTTACCGAGCCATGCAATATACTAAGGTTTTACAAGCATTTTTTACTCGATATTTGTCACAACCCTAGGAGGTGAGGGCCTTATTATTATTTTCATCCTAGACATGAGCAAAGAAAGACAAATCACGACTTGTGGTACAATTGTGCATCATTTCACAATGGGGTTATGGTCTGGGAAATGCACTGTTAGGTGGTCACATCACTGTGTGAACCCCACAGTGTGCTTACACAAACACAGGTGGTATAGGTCAGTCATTCTCAGACCTCTTGATGCAATAAAGATGGTAAAAACAAGATTATGAGCTTGCTGCCAGTGTAACATGGCATGCTAGTTTATAATAAGCTATTTTTATAAGTAGAAGAAGTACACGCTGTAAAAAGGATTAAAAATATAGTATAGAGCCAGGTATGGTGGCAAACAACTGTATTCTCAGCGACTCAGGAGGCTGAACCAAGAGAATTAAAATTTAGAGGTCAGTCTGGGCAATGTAGTGAAAGCCTGCCTCAAAACAAAAAACATAAAAAGATCTGAGGATGCAGCTCGGTGATAAAGCAATTACCTAGAATGCATGAGGGGCTGGATTGAACTCAAGAACAAAGAATGAGTATAATAAATACATAAAGCAGCAACACAGTTGTTTTATTATTATGAATTGTAAACTGTAAATAATTGTACATGCTATATTGTTATGATTAGCAATGTGGTGGGCTTTTTACACTAGCTTTACCAACAAACACTTAAATAAAATACTATGATACTAAGATGGCTACAATGCCACTCAGGAACAAAAGTTTTTCAAATGCAATATAGTCATATGAGACCGCTGTTGTGTACGCAGCCCACCATTGACCTAACCTTCATAGTATGGCATGTAGCTACAATTAAATAGGACACAGCTTATTTCCTTTTCACCATGATCCCAATCCAACATAGTTTGTAAAACCGACCAGGGTACACAGCTCCTTAACCTGTACTACTCGGGCTTGTTTCAGTTGGTGCATAGGCAGTACGAGACAAAGCACCTTCTAAACAATAAAGCCACTATCTCTTTTCTTTCATGTTTCTTCACTTTTATGCACCTGGAAAGCAAACATCAACAGATTTCGTTCCATTACTTTACAAATACATATGGATCATTTCCTTTGCCTCACTTCCAGAGAGCTGATATTATTGTTTTAAAATAGAGCTAATTCATATAATTTAGCACTGTAATTAGAAACCCTTTGCCCTAGATATCGGCCAAACACTGGGCGCTTATCCTAGGAAATGCTTTTCATAGCATGGAGAGAATAATGAGTCCCATTCACTCTTTGCCAGGGCCCTATGTGAACTGGTGACCAGAGGTGGCTGGGTCCAAGGCCCACTACCAGCCCCCACAGTCATCTATTGTGACAAGAACGATGATGTAGCCCGCTTAATGCCACCCAATGTTATCTCTGAATTCTGAGCAAAGGACAGACTGCAGTTACAAGGCAGATATAAGTCTCTTGCTGAGATTTGTAGAAAATGTTGTCATTTTAATTAACATTTCCAAACAATAATAACCGTTATTTAGTGCTGCAGAGCTAGCCACACACCAAATGCTAAATTTCTGATTCTTTTAAAGGAGGAATATATTCTTCTGAGAAAGGGAAAGCAAATTCAGTTTGTGGCTTCTAGTCTGAGAATTTCAGATCAAAATCAGCTTTTTCCTCAATTTTTTTAATATAAAAACTGTACACATTGTTCTGAAATTATTTTTCCTTTGCTAATTTGCTCCCTGACATGCAATACCTTTGCAAAAATTCTTAGAATGCATTATAATTTTATTTTTAGCTATGAGTTTGAGATCTTGAGCTCTATGGTCTGCGAGAAACCAAGGTAATTGGAAATGCTTTGGAATTTGGAAAATGAAATCAATTTTTACAAGAGATTATTTTTTCATGCAAAAGAATGCAGACAACTATTATACCACTTCCTCTGGTCAGTTTTTCTCTCCATTCTCATAGTCTCCAAACCACTAACTAATCTCACAGATCCATCCTTATACTCTAGTGTCCAACCCTCCAATAAAAAGACAATGTAGGGACACAGAATGCAAAGGTCTGACCCTTCTTTGGAGCTCTTCAAAGTTTGTCTCTCTAATGGACACGGGTTCTTTATTCCTAGTCCTGCTTTTCATCTGTCTTGCTCATTCCTCCCTCTTCGATAGTAGGCCTTGATATCATCCATCTTTAGGCTCAGTTCTATGAGGGCGAAGACTCATTCAGATTCCGATTCATCAACCGCTGGGGTCAAAGTGCTATAAGAACTAACATTTACTATCTCTTTGGGCGTGTGTGAGGCAATACTTGACTCACTCACTCATTGCACCCTTTCAGCCTCTCTCTGAGGTGCACATTAGCATTCTGATTCTACCAAGAGAGAGACTGAGACACAGATAGGTTAAAAAACTGGCCCAGATTAAGTGACAGCGTCAGGGTTTGAACCCAGACAGTCTGGTTGCACTTTTGGGTCTCATGACCTCTACTGTGGATTTCCTCCCTACTTACTTCTAGGTACCTGTATCTGGACATGCCTGGGACATACTTTGATCATTCTCCTTCCCAGAAGGCCTCAGTTTTCATGTAAAAGCCATGACTGGAGGCAACTTTTGTGCCATTGTTTTGCTGTCTTAGCCCTCCGTGGGTACCCGGGGTCCTGCCCTTTGTCCTGGAGTTCAGCCGCTTGATAGTTCTTCAGAATCTCTTCCCATTTCTCTCAGTCTCTTAGGAGATGAGATTCCAAAAACTTTCAGTTGTCCCTCAGTGCCTGACTTGGATCTTGTCCTAAACAGACTGATCGTCCATCGTCATGCCCATGAGCATTTGATGTGATATTTAGGTTCCGTGTGTTCTACCGAGTCTCTTAAATCAACCCACTTTATTCCTACTATTCTTGTATGCGCTCTCCAAGAGGACAGTATTAGATTCACACTGGGTCTCCCAGCCTGACTCCTGGACCTCGGCAATCCATTCTCCAGGCTGCAACAGGGAAATCCATTGGATGCGAACATCTGGTTATATGCATGATGAAGACCGCCATAGATGCCCATGACCCTTCAGATCTAATCCTGAATCTCTGATGCTGCTGGGGTGTCCCTGGTTGACAGGTCTCCAGCTGTACCTGATGTTTTTCACCAGCATGCTCCATATGACATTCTTCCACACCTACAGAACTTCCACACACACTCCCCTGCCTTAAACGTCTCTCCCTTGTCTCCGTGTGAGCTACTGGCTTAGCCTTCAGGTCTTAGCTTACAATTCATGTCCATAGAGAATTCTTCCCTGCTTACAGATCAGAGCAAGCCCCCATTTTTAAGTTCTCATAGCCCCTTTCCTCTGGATGTTTATCTATCTCAAATACTTTAAGTGTACCAGATATTTACCAGGTAAAATTTGCTACTAAATTCTGGAACACAAGAGTATCAAGACCTTATTTGTCTTGTTGTTATAGACTTGCAGGTTTTATCTCATTTTATATTCATAATGATCTTATAAATTACATTCTAATATAACCTCATATTACAGATGAGTAAACTGAGGCTCAAAAACAAAGACAGATTTAAACTCAGGTAATCTATAGAGGACCACATTTTAGCTGATAAACAAAATGTCTCTCTTTCCACATGTAAACACAAGTGCATGTACGATCTCTCTATATCAATAATATATATAATTTCTATAAATATGTGTGTGCAATCTACATATTTATAATATATGTATAATCCATATGCATATATATGTATATACAGGATCTCTACCTCTTTCTCTACCCACATATGAATGCATACATGTAGGCAGGCAGGCACACATGTATACACACACACACACACACACACATACACACACACATTCTTCAGCACTACCAGAAAAAAGTTTTCCAGGTGTTCCTTTCTCCCCTCTCAGATCAGCCTGTCGCCAATCAAATGAGGGATCTCTTGCTTGATTCAAATAGGAATCACAAATTAGCAAAGTGCAGCTCTGTGACTGGCCCCGATTTTACTGATCAGCACCAATTAATACAGCATGTTGTTGGTCGCCTCTGCTGGTTACTGGTTTCTGCTGCTGATTTTTATTGGCTGCTGGTCTCTGGAGCTCTTCGGGGACTAAGAGCCCCTAATGTTAATAGTGCTCTCTTTTAAAGTGATCAATCTGGCCAAACCACTCACAGTGGGAATACTGAGTAGATTTACAGGACCTTCCAAGCCCACATAGCTCAAGGAGTAAATCACAAGCAGATTTACAGAGTCATTAGAGCAAGGCGTTATTTGAACAGAACCTATACTGCAACACAAGCTGCTCTCTACATCAGAGGGAGCACTCCTAGACTAATCTGAAGAGTATGAAGGGAGTGCTATTTATCTAGCAGCAGCAGGCCTGTGATTAGGTACAAATTCTAGCCTGCTGATTGGTCCAGGTATAAGCTTGTGATTGGTACAAATTCAGGCCTAATGATTCATCCAAATGCAGACTTGTGATTGGTTCAGCTGTATGCAAGGCATTTAAGACAGCAGTAGCTATCTTGGCAGCCATTCAACAAAATGTTGAGGAAGCCATTGTCTGTTTGACAGGTGTTGTATTTTTGAGAGAAATAGTGGAATTTAAATGCGGGCATCTACAAGGGCCAGCTGTGTTAATCGCAGCTTATTGGGGATTGGGAATATTAATAACGAGCTCGAATCCTTTCTTGATTTATGCCGCACTAGAAGCCATTTCCTTTCCTCTCTCTCAGCCCCTAGAGAGCACGAATGTGTGTGTGTGGGGTGCCCACAGCTGACCACAGCTGCACCTCTTGTCAGAGAGGCCTGGAGCATGGCCACAAAGCAACCTCAGGGGTGGCAAGGGACACTGAGGCAAGAGGCAACCTGCTGCAGTCCATCCGAAGTGGATAAGTGTGAGGGCTGTGCTCCGAGCCATACCCTCCTTTTGCTAGCACAGCAGAAAGGGAAGAGTTCGGCCTTCTCTCTCAAGTTGTGGGTGTGGGAGTTTCTGGCAGGAGGACACAAAGGGAGGGAACTAAAATGGCTTGCATTTTTCTCTTGAGGCTAAAACACCATTTATTAAAACAAACAACGACAACAACAAAACACAAGCTCTTTTTGGACCCTTCATAGTGACTTCCCACCTCTCTGTTAGGTCTTTCAGTAAATGTTCTTCGGTTTGATGGACATCCTGTGTGGTTTGCTCATAAAATGATCAAATCACACGCAGCATACTGAGCTGCAGGGCCGGAACTGGGTCTGTATTGTGCCAGTAATCTCTCTATTGATCAAGTCAAGATTTTATATGAAAGTTGAAAACATGTGGTTCCTGTGGTTTTCAATAAAAATAGAAAAAATAATTTATTTCTATCATAGGCAGAACACTCAGCATTCATTTGATATGCACAGTGTTCTAACCAAAAGCTTTTATTTTCAGTGAACACTTATTTGCTTACTTTAGGAATCACCAAACTAGGAAGCTATAGAGTCTGCTTTCGTTATACTGTTCTGCCCCCATCGTTCCCTGGGTTAATTAAACTGTGTAATCCATAATTTTCAAATTATCAAGCCACGGCATGTATGCTGGAATCTTGGAACACATTTTAAGGACACACATTGCTTAATGTGGGAATGTTAAGCTCAGGCTGGGATATTTTATTATGAATTCAAGCTTCCAGCTTTGTATTTTTTAAATTTAATAAATTGTTGGGCTTTTATTCTTCCCCACTGTGAGACATATTTTCATTTTTATGACACCAACTAATTCAGCCACCAGATAAGGCCTTAAAGAATAACCTGAGAAGACACACTGAAGACAGGCTGACAGTTAGGTGAATGTGTTGTGCAATTAAATTATATGTAACAAAGGACCGCTAGTTTCTGTGCATCCAAGAATGATCGGACAACCATGCCCACATTTGATCATCTGCACACTGAAGCGGTACAGCCTAATCAATGTATTACCAAACAACTTTCGCCATGCCTGAAACTAAATGCATTCTAAAGTGGATTGTTAGGTTCTTGACAGATTATATACTTAGCAAACTACAGTATTTCATTCATTAAGATATTGCAAGGCATTTTCTTCTTTGTGGGTGAAACAAGATACCTGCCTTTTAATGCTAGATTTTTATAAAACACATTAACTTGCGCATTATTAAACCTCTCAGAGTGACTTGAATATATAATTTTGTATTTTACCTCTATATGTCATTAAGCTGATGTAGGGAGGGCAGAAGACACTTGAGTTAATACAATCAGTTGAAAGACGTGTGAAAGGGGAGGAATAAAATTAGTTTATACTAATCATGACTCCTTGGTAATAGATTTGACTCCATATAGAGATTCTTTTCTAAAGCCAACTATTTTAGTATAATGAAAACAACATTTTAAAAGCATATAGAAGAGTTCTTGCAAGAAGGTTGAAGAATGAATTATTAAAGGTACTGCAGCTCCTTGATAAAATTTTTATGATAACTGTACAGTGTTCATCTAACCTTGCCTTTTAGCAATATGGAAACATGATCTCTGCTTATTTCAAGTTGTAAATTGGTTTTCTCTTATTGTCTCATTTAAACAATCTTTTCCAGAATAGACCCAGAGGTGTCAAACGACTCCAAATTGTAAGCTACAAGTTTTTTCTCCCCGCTAGAATTATTGGACCCATGCTATTAATGCTTTCCACTTTGTAGTAAAGCAACTTGCATTTATAGAGGTTATTAGGTTTCTCCAAAACAATATGCCAACAGATTGCAACTACTCGTGGAGATGAGAGACTGAGCATTGAGTACACCCTTAACTAGGAAACCTACAAGTACAGTATTTAGAATGCTCTGGAGTGGGTAGGACAAGACAGCTAAGGGACAAATTCCTCTTAGCATCTGCATCCATTATAGAATTAAAAGACACGACTGGTGAGCACGAACACCACAAAATCTGTTCTTTCTGTCTCTCAGTTCTGTACTTGTTCACTTTCTATCAGACACATGCAGAAGGAGGGGAAGAGAGGAACATACGTCCTTTGGGCATTCTCATATGCAGACAACCCAAAGCAACAATTTTTCTTTCAATTTTGCACTGAGTCGCTATCTTTAGAACTGGTGACAGTTGAGGGCAAGAATCTCTCCCGCAGAGTTATTTATTCCAGAGGACTTTCAGCCTGGCATCATAGGAAAGAGACTGTCCCCAACCTCTTACACTACTTGCCGGTAGGCAACATTTGCCTTCACGCTGCCACAGCTGTAGCGTCAGCACAAGGGACAGAGGGCATTAAATTTGAACATGATCAAAGATGCCCCGTAGCTCAGAAATTGGGTTTTATGCCCAGGAACAAACTAGAAAACAATTCATTCAGTTCCTACTAGAGTAAGAAATAGAGCCTAGGTGCAATTATCAGGTGACAAGGGTTTCAATCGCACTATTATAAATTACTACAGAAGTTAAGTAAATTCCTCTATCTCTAAAGCACACTGTTATTCTATGTGGACAACAGCTGAATTGTTAGATTTAAAGGTACAGGATTATATAGGTGAATAACCTAATATTGTGCCTATCACAGAGATGATTCTTGTAACGTAGAATTTTGTATTCACTTTTGAATTTATATACCTCCTTGAAATTGTTCTCCTACTCGTTAAGAGTTAAGACAAACTAATTTGATTTTGGTAATTATAAAGAAAGGCCTGGTGGGCCTGTAACACTTTATTTAGATTTGGAAAAGTTTAAGGAATGGCATGAACTGAGATTGTTCACCACGTAGAAATCACAGAAAATAATGATGTTAAAGTGAGCTAGATGCTCATGTTATCTAGTAGAAATGATCAACTGAGAAGCTCTTAATGTTGTGGTATTACTGTCCACCGAGTTCTAGATGGCCACGGTATATACACATGCATATGCATTTTTCCAATATTTTATTTACACTACTTCATTTAAGTTTTACACATAGACACTGTGAGCCATTTCCTTCTTCAAAAAGGCAGTATTTGCAGATAACAGTGTATTCATCTTCTACTTCTCAAAATTTCTCAAATACAATGTTCATAGGAATAACAACTATACATCCCGCTTTACCTGGGATGGTTCTGCTTTTTGTTTGTTGGCCCAGTGCGACTGGCCATGATTCTCTCTTTTATTATTTTTTCAGTTTGGACAGTGAATTGTATAGTCTTCTGGTTACTGGATCTCTAATATTTCACTAAGCTGCGGACAATATTGAGTCCCACTTTCTGAGACCCTGAGGTTGGCTGTGTCTGTGGCCTATTATTTCTGCAGACGCTGTATTCTCTGTGTTGACAAGTAGCCTCAGGACCAATAAGGAGTGGGATGTCACTTCTGTTAATTTGAAGGGGACCAAGACACGGAGGGAGGTGGACATGTATGGAGGGGAAGGGGACACAAAAAGAATTAAGATGTAGTATGTACATGCCCCAACTCCCCAGGATGAATGCAATCGTTATGTCCTGCAAATACGTATTGATAGAAATAAAAATTTTAAAAAATCCAAACTAAAAAGGCAGCTTCTTTTTAAGGACTGTTTTTATACTGTTACCTGTATAAAAATAGAAGCAATAAACATCTTCCGAGTACGTTACCAAGAATATTGACAAGAACTTTGTGTTTAATAGTATACATGTAATTATGTTTCAGATAAGAGTGGCAACCGATTAGTGAGTTTTTAAATCTACCTGATGTTTTCAAAGAGCTGTTTAAAGGCAAATTAGAAATAAAGACTATCAGGATCTGCTGTACATACAACTGTACACATAATTCTGAGAAAGTTCTGTGCTGGTAGTGTGCATTGAGTGTGTGTGTAGTGTATGTGTAGTCTCTGTGTGTAAGAACATACATAGGCAGATAGATATGAAGATGTCATATCTATTATCTTGTCATATCATGAAGATGCTCATGGAGCTGTGTGGAGAAATCCCTGTGAGATCGAAGGGTACTTCCTGTTAAAAACTATCGCCCACATCCTATGCATGTGAGGGGCCTTCTTCCAAGCAGATCGTCTGACTTTGCTTGAGTCTTCCAATGACCAAAGGCCCTGCCACCATCTTGACCAAACTGTAGAGGATTTGAAGCCAGATTCATTCAGCTAACCTACTCCAAAATCCCTGATCCACCAACACTTAGAAATAATAGATGTTTGTTATTATTACTTTAAGCTATGTCTGAAGTACTTTTTCTGCCTGGGGAAGACTATGTAGCTACATTCACAGGTAGGAGGTGAGTTAGCCAGGTTCTTATCATGGCCCTAAATACATGATATATAGAACTTATAGGAAAACATGGTTTATTCTGGCTCACAGTTTCAGAAGTTTCATCCCATGGTCAGCTGTCTCCAAGGTAGCAGCATCATGGCACAAGGACACAGCAGGGGAAAACTTCTCAACTCATGAAATCTGGGAAGCAGAAAGCAGGGGAAGAACCAGAGAGGAAGGGCCCAGAGACCAGATATATTCCCCAAGATCATGCCTCCAAGCCCACCTGGACGTAACAAGTACCGTGCTTTACCATTCCCTGGGTGGCCATCAAGCTAGTCAGTGCCACAATCAAGATGAGCCATCGCAGAGACATACACAAATTTATACAAATATATATGGAGGGATTTGTTGTGATGTAAAATGTAAAATGTCCAAATGGAAAGGGAACAAGAGAGGGGGAGGGGGAAAGGAACAGAGGGACAAGAAAAATAAGAAATGGAAGGGAAAAATGGAAACAAAGCTTTTGGAAATAAGGAAGGAGGAAGGGGTGAAGGGAGGGGAGGGGAATGGGAAAAAAAGAAACAGCAAGATCTATCATGTACAGGTACAAATCCCCTATGATGAGTGTTATCACTATGCACATCTAAAACGTACCATTAAAATAAAATAAATTATAAAAAGAGTATATTTAGCTCTATAATATGTCTGGTGCTGTGCTCCATATTTTCTCATTCTGTTATTTACACAATATTTTATATAGACATTATTAACCCTATTTTTATTCAAGATTTAAGCAAAATTAAGATGTGTGTCACACATGAACTTCTTTGCTTCAGAATGTTTTTACTGCCATGGACAGTATTCTGGGTCCTTGTTTTAGGATTCACTGCTGCTGCAATTTTTTATATCTTGTAGATATTTGCCCTTGCCTTGCCTTCTCATTTACTGTACATCATTTTAAGAAGTGCGGGGCAAACTAAATAAGCTTGAATCATTTATAAGAAAATGGATGCTCCTTGAGACCATAATGTTAAGAGAAATAAATCACATGCAAAAGCTTAAATATCACATGATTTCTCTTACATGAGAAAGCCAAAATGTAAATAAATTATAGACAAAATAAAAGATAATAGGAAGCAGGGAGATAGATCTTTCGCAAAAAGAAGGGGGTCCAAGAGTTGGAGGAAGGGGGATGGGGGGTGAAGGGAAATGGACAAAACAAAAATTAAGATGTGTTGTGTATATGTACCAACTCCTCATGGAGAACATAATCATAATATATTGCAAACATGTACTAATAAAATAAAATGAATTATTGCATTTTATAAAATTCGAAAATCAGTGGACAATGAATATGTTCTCATTTCACAATCTCCTTTATAACTTGATGATCTCGGGTATTTGTTATGGGGATAGAAAGCTAACAAAGGTATTAATTTGAAAATTTTTTGAATTACTGTGTTGAATAATGAAGAAGTTTAATGAATTATATTAATTACAAATTAATAATTTGGTGGCAGAAGACAGACACAGTATTCATGGGGAATGTCATATAAGCAAATGGTTCTATTAGCAGGAATCACTCATTTGCTGCCAGTTATAGGGCGAAGGATTTCAATGTCAACTGAAGAGAGTTTACAAGTCAGTGACGGAAGGAGCACAGAGGGAGCTGGAGATGAAAGTATATCAAGCTTGGCATCCACGTCTCTGTAAATAAGTCAGGAAGCACACTGTCTGTTTTGTTCAGGCTATCTACATTTTCACTAAAGCTTTTTGTCTTCTTATAGCATCTTTTTTTTTTTTTTTGGCCAGGTCAGTTCCTAGTCTCCTCCTTTTTCCTAATGAACACTACTATTAACGTGTCAAGTGAAATTGTTTTTGTGTTTTAAAATCCAGAAGTAGATGACTGTATTTGCCAAAGTAAGGAAGCCTTATCAGGTCCGTTCCATTGTCTGTACATAAAGTAAAACCATCAGCAAACCAGTTCTGATACTAATACATTATTACCTGAGCCCTGACACATCATACCTTTTATCCTGAAATGGAGAATTGTTGTTACTAGTTTGTCATACTGATGCCGAAGGTGGCTACATAAGCAAAATACGAAATATTGATGTCTGGGCTCCATGCCCAGTTTCTGAGTTGAGCTCATGTTAAATTTTACATTGGTATTTTTAAAAAAGACACCCCAATGATTTAATGTGTGATCACACTTAAGAAACATCAGTATAGAGTAATTTACCTGGCAAATTTACAAATAACTTTTGTGATAATTAGCACATAACGTTTTCTTTCTAAAACAAAATCACACATCTTTCCAAGGGTCTTCGCGTCACTGGTTTATTCATAGTTTAGTGGATGAAGTTCAAGGTTATATTCTTGTTCTTCAACCTCTTGGCCTCACAGCATCCTCCTTTTCATTTGCATTGCAGTATTTCCAAATGGATTTGGATTCCCTCCCTCTCATTTGCATTGCAGTATTTCCAAATGGATCTGGATTCCCTTATGAATTAAACTCCTGCACCTTTCCTCACCTAAGAAGGCTTTATCATCCTACTCTCCCGTTACTTAAGTTGATTCCATCAAATCACTTTTCACATACGTCCCTTTCCAGGACACTCTTCATGCTACATCATAAAGCACATGTTCCTTTAAAAACTTTCAACCTCATGCAGTAACAGATTGTATTTAAACTTTTATACTATAACTTATTTATTTTGCATCTTTGTCTGTGAGTTCCCTGAGTGTAGGAAGATAAATGCCCTTGTCTGTGTCCATGTGCGGACATTTGTACTAGGCAAATACTGTGAAATATTCTGTAAACATGGTAAATATTGCGAATGTTTGTGAAATGAGTTATAGTCCATCTTTCATAAATTTCCTCATTAAAACAAATGATACTGAACAATGGGTGCCTCCTACTACCTAAATTCCTCACGCTTCTTGTGACAGGAAATGTATGGGAAGGGGTACGGGGGCGGGGGAAGAACATGGCCAAGATGCCATGTGCACATGCGTCAGACCCCCCAAGCTGAATGTAACTATGTAATGCAAACATGTACTAATAAAAATTTTTTTAAAAAATGAAATGAGTCCATTGCAAAAATCTAAGGCCTTTCATTTGCCTCTAATCTATTGACACTGGCTCCATTCACTTCAAAAGTAAGTAGTTTGAAATAAAAACACAAGGAAATCTATATTCTCTTGCTCTTAGTAATGGACTCTTCAATTACAAGTGGAAGGGGAAAGTAAATGAAGATAAAAATATGTAATATATGTGGTGGACTGATATGGTGAACTTGAGCAGGAACGCCCAGCAGGACTGAGCTGGTGTAGTTTTGGGTAAAGAGGATCCACCTGAAGATTGTTGCTGACACAATATAAAGGAGAACGAGAGCACAAGATAGTGGCCATCTGTTTCCCAGGAGAAGCTCTGCTGCGGCTGGTTCTCCTAAAGGGAATTTGGCTGTTTTCTTTGCAGAAGGAGCTCGGGGCCTTGCTGTCGTCGAGGATGGCTGCTGTTGCTTCAGGAAAGCCCTCGTCTTCATCTCTGCTGCAAGCATCATGTCCTGGTTCCAGTAAAGATTTATTCAGCCATTTAGTGCAGACACAGATAGATGTACATGGGACACTGCTGTGAGCTCCCAGCACTTAATTGGATCTTTGGGGTCTCCAGTGCACAGACAGACATTCAGCACTCTTCTTGTATTTGGCTTTCGGATGAATGTTGTAACTTGTACTTGTCTTGTATTAAATCTGCTCTCTTGCAAACCACTGACTCTAGAAAGGTAACTAATACAATATGTTATATATAATTTCTATGCATGTGGGAGAGTTTTAAAAGAAAAAAAAATCCCAAGATTTCTAGTTTTCCCATGTAAAACATCAAAAAATAATTTGAGATTCTAATTAAACATGAATTCCTATGCATGGAACTTTTAATGCGATGACACATGGTTTTTCACACTAAAGAACTATTAGAACAATAGGTTAGCAGAGTTTTGTTGCTGATGCTGCACTTTGGGATTTTCTTTGTATCACTATATATTTTTTTTTCCTTCCTCCCTCTCTTTCTTTCTTATTTCCTTCCCCTTCTTCATTGTAAATCTTTTTCCTTTAATCTATTTTCATTTTTTTGCCTAAGTCTGAAAATCTTTAGACTTATTTTTTTTACTTACTTATTCCTCATACTTCCTATATTTCAACACCGTGCCAAACACCAGTAAGTCAAAGATAAATAAGCTATAGTTCCTACCCTCAGGGAACGGAGAGTTTTATGAGGTGGACAGACAAAAATCCAAACAAACAATTTCCTTATGTGATAGATGTTGAAATAGATGCATTGCATGGTACTGTGAGAACACAGAAGAGAAAACAGAGTGCTTTATGAAGTGTAAAATAGTCTTATGAGGTCAAAATAAAGAACAAACAGAATCCTTTGAGGTTTTTTCAAGTACAAGCTCCCTGCTAAGCTTCGGTTTCTTCACATATATTAACTCGCACAATTCTTACAATGAATTGCACAAGGTGAGGATTCTCATTACTGTCAGTCGTCTAGATTTGAAAATTAAACTTCAGAAAAACTGTGAGACTTTCCAGACAAACACAGAAAATCTTCTTGTCTTAAATAATACTGTTCATATTGTTATTATTACCTGAACAAGCTCCTTGATGTTACTTGATGCATTACTGGCGATAGAACATAATGATATAAATTAACTAAGTCAATGGAGAGTAAAATCTGTGGCAAATCCTGTGCTGGGCCTTTGTGATATTATCTCCTTACTTCTCATTTGAAATAATGTTGTTATCTGTTTTAAATGAGTTAATTGAACCATAGGAAAGTTAGGATCGTTGTGTTAGCCTTCTGTCACTTAACAAATATCCGCGATAATCAAGTTATGAAAACAAAAGGAATATTTTGGCTCACAGTTTTAAAGATGCTCCGTTTATAATCAGTTGTCTACATTTTTGGGCCTGTGGTAGCACATTGTGGTGGGACCATCTCCAGAGCAAAATTGCTCATCTCAGCTGGGAAGCAAGCCAGAGGGAGAGGAAAGGGTTGGGGCTCTCCACCCATTTGAGAGCACTCCTTCAGTGTCACTATGTCCCACAGTTTCAAGTTCCACTACCTCTTAGCGGTTGCACCTTGTGGAATAAGTGCCCCTGGGCCCTTGGAGGACATTTAAGATCCAAACTACAGGAGTAGCCCAGTTATTTAATAATAATCTTTGTCATTAAACTCAGCCACAACTGAATTAGCAAATGAGGAAAAAATAAGAAAGATACTTCCAAAAACAAGTCAGGATAGAAACTGTGTTTTCCAGGTGCCTAGCAAGTGATGCAGACAACAGGTGCTCAGAGCTGTCCATGGAAGCCGGGTGTACTTTTCTCTCTGTCCCAAACTGTGAAGGTAGCAGAAGCGTCAGAAGCCGGTCACATGGGTTTTGAGAAGCAGCACAAAATTTTGATCCTTCTTTTATGATCTTGAGCACTTTACTTAAATCTTGAGGGCTTTAGTTCCTCATCTTTCTAATTGGGAGCGTTATAAGTGTTTCAAATGATTAGACGAATTGGATAGCTTGTTCAAAAGGGCCTAACACACAATATATGTTCAATAAATAGTTTTCCCCATTCACATTTCATCTGATCCAATTTTTTTTTGAGAGAATAAAATACTACTTTAACTAACTTTGGAACCCCTTAAATTGCCATGGTTTGACCTTTTAATCACACGCAGGGTTTAAGTCTTTGTTTTTTCCAACAAGTGTACCCTGTGTTTGTTTTCGCATATCCTTTGTTTTGATTTTCTAGAGTTCTAGCATTTAAGCCAGGCTTCACTGTGGCCATGAATCACTGACACCGTATAATGGAGCTTTGTGTTTCATGTTCATTATCTGAGTCCACAGGGCTGGAGTAGATGTCTCAATTCCACGGTTTCAAGGTCTCTGAAAGACCAAAGATGATTTCTCCATTTTCTTTCTAAGTCTAATCTGTTTTAAAAGGTAGAAAGATTGGGGCTGGGGACAAGAGAAATAAGAAATGGAAGGAAAAAATGGAAGCAAAGGTTTTGTAAATAGGGAGGGAGGAGGGGCTGAGGGGAGGGGAATGGGAAAAAAAAGAAGCAACAAGATATTTCATGGGCAGGTACAAATCCCCTATGATGAATATTATCACTATGTACATCTAAAATGTACCATTAAAATAAAATTTTAAAAAAATGGTAGAAAGATTGATGAACAGGGGTAATAGCACAGAGCAATGCACTTTCTAAGAAAATTAATCGATTCCAGATTAGAACTCAGTTGATAATCTGCCTGGCCTCAGGGGTGTAATTTTTGGTACTGTATCCTACAGTATCGTCAGTTCACCTTCATTTCTCTCTCTCTGCTTCCAGGTCACATCTGATTTCCTTTCTGTGGCTTGTCTGATGGCATGTCCTTAAATGGCATCAAGGTTCTCTCACAGGTGCGTATTGGAGTCCATTGCTGCCTTGAGAGCCAGCAGGCAACGGAACAACAGAAAATAATGAGTTCTTACATAACCACGCACTGTTTGCTGTTCCCCACAGCTCTGTTCCCTGCTAAGGCAGTGTGGGGAGCAATTACCACTACCGTAGAAAGTCCAAATGCCATAATCATTCTTGGAAAAACAATTTTGGTGCACTCATTACTGCCAAAAGAGTTCCCTTTCTCTACAGGGATTTCTCAAAATGGGAACACTGAGGTAGAATCTGACACAGGCAGAAAAGCCAGAGCTGTTCGCAGGGAGGAGGACACAGGTAATCTAATCACTGAGCTAAATCCCCAGCCGTAAAGAGGTTTTAGAGTCTGTTATTTGTATAAACAAGCCCCATTTTGATCCATTATTTTATGGCTACCATTGGAGAGAGAGAGAGAGAGAGAGAGAGAGAGAGAGAGAGAGAGAGAGAGAGAGGGAGAGAGAGAAAGGCATTTGACTATGTTAAGATTTCTTTCTATTACATAATAAAATGAATAGTCTGTCTCTGAAAAGACACCAAAGTCAGCTAATACTTCTTTGGGGATTTTCTTTTTGGGAGCTAGGGGATCAAGACAAGGGAACTTCCCCTGTTGACCATGCTAGGGTGGAACACGGTCAGGCCTGGGAGGGCCTGGCATCAGGAGTCAGAGGAGTCTGGGAGAACTTCTGGTGGGTTACAGAATATACTGAAGAGCAAGTATGGCTTCTAAATCTATTTCTCAGCCTTGCCTTTCCTATGGCTGCTTGTGAACAGTAGTGGGCATGGCCTCCAACTTCAGAGACATGTCATTTAGACCCAGACCCACCGAGCAAATAATGAGAAAAACAAAACAAACGAAACAGTGCCCCTTCGTCCAAAAGGAAGGCAAGTTTCAGGCACAATGTGTTGATATTGCTAGAATTCTCCTCAACTTAGCTACTCTGGCATCCTTTGCCATATTTTAGAGAAATGGTTGTAAGTATAGGAATGCACACTTAAAAATAGACCTACTAAAAATGTATTCATGCACCACAGAAGAGGAGGCACGGAGTCATATACAGTAGTGACTGTTGAATTTAGTATCAGTGTCTTATCACCTTCTTATTACTGGGGCTCATAACCTACACCAGAATTTAAAGGAGAAAACGTTTCTATTACTCAGTCTGTAGCTGTTTCCGACTAGCTCTGAGGCCCAGGGGCGTGGCAGAGGGGCGTGGCAGAGGGGCGTGGCAGAGGGGCGTGGCAGAGGGGCGTGGCAGAAGGGCAGGGTCGTGGGGCGTGGCCCAGGAAAAGCTGCTGGCAGAGGGAGCAAGGCCAGGAAATGGGAAAGGTCGTGACCGTGGTGACCCACCTCTTCCAACCAGAATCCATTTCCACACAGCAAGCTAGCTAGCACGGTCTTACAATTCACTTTCCAAAAGTTCCCGCCTGTCATCGCATGAGGCTTTGGAGTGACATTTAGATATAAACCGTAACAACGGGGGAGAAGGAATTTCCTTTCCCCTTCCCTGTGCTCCTGTGTGACCACGCACACACACAGGCTTGTAAAACATGTAGCCTGGGACCCTTAACTGGGCCAAAGAAGGTGGTGTACATTTTGTGCAACACGTCTGACAAATACCGTATCAGATGCTCTGTGGCAGCCGCACATACACAACAAATAACACAGAGTTTGGTGAAATGAACACATAAACTTTTTGCTTTCACTTTTTTCTTTCTCTTTAGTTTCTTCTTTGAGAAACTAGGACCAAGACAGTTCCCTGAGGTTTGTAGACTTTTCTTAGGTCTGGGAGCGTCAAAAGGGGGAAAAACTAATATCCCTGTAAACAGTCGGATAGGACTACGGGGAAATTTCACTTGTATACTACACAGTGTGATCTCAGTTTGTAGTCTATGCTGGTGAAGCATTAGTTTGCATCTATTATTTCGTAATATAAACAGCTATATCGGAGCTTGAGAGACTTTAAAAAGAAAGAGGCATGCAAAGAAAAGGGAAATGAAGGGAAACTAAATAATACTTTTTGGGCACATACCGCATACTCCAGTAGGCTTTCTATATATGGAAGCTCATTCAATCCTCCCAAAATTTTTGTAAAATGTTTGGGTTGGATTCCTTTAGAGATAAAGAATTAAAGAGTAGGAAAGGTTAAGTACATGGGCTTAACTCACATAAGTACTAGAAGGTAGATCTGGAGTGTGAATTTAGAGGTCACTAACTTCTCTTTCTAGAGATGTGGAGGATGGGATGAAAGAGAAGAAGGGGAAAGCTTGCTGGAGACAGATGTGAAACTAGAGCTCAGATGCTATGCCTAGCAGGAAGTGCTCTTCCCAAACTTCTGTCTCCCCTGGTCAAGCCTAGAAGAACCATGTGACTGGATGGAATGGAAATACAAAAGAAAACGGTGGAGAAAATTAGACTTTCCACAAATAGCATCTAGAATTTTGATGGCTTTCCCTGTGTACATGTCTACATAATCTAAACAAAAGAACTTCAAGAATTTTTGAAGTTATTGCTGTAATGTCCCTAGTAATATTTTTATGCAGCATTTATTTTTTCCATGAGTTGCCTCTATTACCTGCTGAGTATATTAGATTTTGAAGACTGTTTGACATGCAACTTTGCCCTTGATGATATAATGCTGTTTTATATTCTCTTGAAAGCTTTCAAGATTTATTAGGCCAAATATTCTTACCTTCCTTGAAGCAATTTACCCGAATAGATGGCAATTCCACGTTGAGACTGGAGAGTTTTTTTTAAGGAAAATACAGGTATCAAAAAATAATGTCATTCTATCTTTCTTTTAACATGTACAAGCATATATAAGCAAAGAATGATTCATGAAGGGAAAGAGAAAATACATGATCATTGATGTGTTTAGGAAGGGTAATACTTTAGTAATATGTTATATCCAATTATATTTGTCCAATATATATTATGAAAAATTTGAATCTTATAACATCTTGCTTTTTCTTTTTATATTTATAAACCAGGGAGTTCTCAGATCAATTTGCAGTATATCTTAGATACGTTTATAAATCTCTTAGCATTTCTTATTACTGTATTTTATCTGCTCTTGACATATACATTCTAGCCAATCTTTGTTTTTGGAAATATTTGTTTTTGTTGATCTTAATCATATTTATTTTATCAGGTTTCAAATCATTTTGAAATGGAGAAAAATAGGTAAAGAGCTAGTGAGGAAGGAAAACTAGTTATATTTCCTCCATGGCATTGTGTCAATCACAGTCTGTTTCTTGGTTTCTTTTTACAGATTAAACTGAAAAATTTCTTAAAGGGATTTAAATTTTGATCCTGTTTGGCATGGTTCCTAATTCCTATGAAGAATTTCCTGCTTTCTATTTTGAAACAAATATGACAAATTGGATAAGGTTGGCGGAACTCAGCGACACTGTGCGCGGGATCTGTTGATGTAAGGCCCTCCAACGTGTTCACAGGATGTAAATTTTACTCTGGTTGAAAATAACTCGTCCATTTTAGTGCAGATGTGACTAGTCAATTTAAATCATTATTTCACTGAATATGCTGATTAGTCTTCTACTTTTGTCAACTGATAAGTGACTTTTGATCACTTAGATTTTTTTTTCAATGGTGATTAAAAGATAATTTGAAACGTTTTGGAATAGTTTTCCTAGGAAAATACTAAGATTAACTCACAAAGTGTGTGAGTCATATAAGATAATCTACAGAATAAAACTGTCCTAATTTAAGAGGTTAGTAGCTTAGTTTTTAATATTGTTTAACACTTCTTTTAGCACCTTTCATTATTTTCATTCAAGATACATGCTAAAAATGAATGAGTAGAAATATTTGAGTTTATGGAAGTTATATTATATTTCAAGGTACCCTCTCACTCTATCACAGTAAAATATACCCAATCTAACTTTAGCTTTTCAGATATTAAGTAAAACATGCTAAGAAAAACCCCTCACATGAAATCGTAATTGTACCATCTAAAAACTAAACTCAATTCTAGCACTAATTTTAAAGAAATGCTCAAGTTAATGCTACATCTAGCAAAAGCCTTTTATTTTATGACTAACATTTATTGTCAGGCTGAAACTAAATCTTAACCTTATCTTAACTGTGTGCTCATTAACAGCATTATCATTAACAACAAGAAGAGCAAAAAACCATAACTGTGTTTTCTCACCATAACTTTGTTAAGGGATGATGCAAGTCTCAGCTGGAAAGACTTCTGAGATAAATTAGCAATGTCTGTCCTGATACAGAAATAAGAAATCCCTGCATGGATGTCAACTATTGCCATTCCTGTAACCTTTGCCCTGGTTTGGACTTCAATCCTTGAAGGTAAACACGGGTGGAAAATCCCAAGAGGCGAAATAAGGAAAGATTCTCTGCATTGCTCTCTGTTATAATAAGAAGGTAGGGCTTCATTTCCCTGTGAAGGGCTAAGTTTTCTTTCAGCGGGCATTACAGGCATCCTTTTGGAGAAGCAACACAGGTTTTATTTGCTTTTAAATTTCAGAAATTTTCCATAGTATTTATGTATTTCCTATATGTGAAAAAATATAGACAAAAATTAGAATGTAGGCTGTTATGCCTCTTCATGTTAGCCCACTCTGTACTTAGGGCGTGTTTTTATTTTTATTTTTTCCTCTCTTTTTCTTCCCTTACTCAGCCCAAACTTGCTTTACAGAGTCATTTCCCCCCTACTCTTCTGTTTTCTTTCCTACTTTTAATAAATGTAAAATTTTGCCGCTGTCAGAAAATTGGAATTAAGTATCTCAGTTCTCCATTCTGATATTAAAGTGAGTGATTAGCAAAACGATCACCTCATAATCATTCTGCTGTTAGAAGAGTAAATTTTCTCATTTTACTTCTCTGGAACTTTTATTTACTATATCAAATGTACTTAATCTCTGTCAATTGTCAATGCGACATAGTCAGAGGAGTTTTTCACAGGATATGAACATTATGTTCTTAGTATAATGAATTATTTCTAAGCACATGGGCATACTCTTCATGGAGTGATTGGAGAGTTATTTTTAAAATTGGTTTTCTTGAAAATTTTGCTGATAGAAATAACTAGAAAGAAAAGTATGATTAGCTGCCAGATATCTAAACTAACAATTATCAATTCATGACTAATCTTGTTTAATCAATAACATGCCGCTTATACAGTATACTTTAATTCAAATCTGAGAAATCGTATTATCCGAGTATGTCCCTATAACTTAGTAATTTGAATTTTTAACAGTTTTATTCAAATATCATAAAACTTACTCATTTAAAATTCAGTGGTTTTAGTATATTTGCAGAATTTTTGGAAAGATTACCAAATTCTAATTGAAAGTTGGAAAGTTTTTGTCACTTCCAAAAGAAACTCAAGACACCTGGTAGCCACTCTTTCTTGTTTTCTCTCAAACCTCCGGCTCTGAGGTAATTCACTGGTCTAATTTGTCTACATAGACAAATTCTGAAATTTTATATAAACTAAATCACAATATTTGGTCTGCTATGTTCATTTTCTTTCATTCAGAACAATGTTTTTAAAATTTATCCACTCGTGGCACATATTAGCACTTTATTATTGTCAAACAATGTCTCATTGTATGGACATACATATCGTTCATTCGTTACTCCATGGACATTTAGGTCATTTCCAATTTTTTACTATTAGAGACAATCCTGATACAAATATTCATGTACACTTTTTTGTGTAAATAGATACTTTCCTTTTCCTTGGGTATGTAACTAAGACTGAAATTGATGGATAATATGACAACGTTCCTGTGAGCGTTAACTGATGGTGTTGACTTGAGTAAGAAATGCCCGACTAAATAGACTCGGCATAGCTCTGGGGGTGGAAGATCCTCCTAGGGAGGATTGTCGCCAGAAACTTATAAAAGACAAACAAAGAAGGAAGGCTTGCTTCTCTTTCTTCTGAGGAACTCCAGTCTTCGACTTCACCTTGGACACTGTCTCCTGGCTTCCAGCACAGATTCTTCAGTGTGTTATCACAGACCCTTCGTCTTGGTGCTATGAACTCTTTGGGACACTTCAACTGGATCCTTTGGATCTCTAGCAGGCAGACAGGCCTTTTGCCCTCCTCTACACCTGACTCTGTGGCCAGCCCTTGTAAGACAACCTTGTAAATTCTTAGGTATTTGTATATCTTTCATTAAATCTGTTGCTCTAGCACTTAATGATACAGTTTCTTTTTTTTTTTTTTTTTACAGTTTCATTTTTTAAACAAGTTACAAATCCTTTGAGCAACTGTCAAACTCTTTTCCAAAGGGGCTACGCCATTTTATTTCCCCATCGGCAAGGTATGAAGGTTCCAATTTTTCCATATGTTTACCAACATTGCTACTTATTTTTTAATTTCATTAAAGCTGTCCCAGAGATTTTGAATTGGAAACTCACTGTGATTTTGATTTGTAATTCCCTAAAGACTAATAATAAGAAACATCTTTTTATTTGCTCCTTGGCCATTTGTAAATCTTCCTTGATGAGATATCTATTCAGATTATTTTCCCATTTAAAAAATTGGATTACTCCTCTTTTTATTAGTGAGTTATATACAGTGGTTTGCATATTCTCTTATGGTTTCCAAATATTTTCTCTTACTTTATGGTTGTCTTTTTACTTTCTCAATAGCATTGTGACAAAGCTATTGATTTTAATGAAACCCAGTTTATGCATAAATTCTTTTGTTACTTGTGCTTCTGTTGAAAATAGCTAAGAAGTTCTTGTGAAATACAAGATAATGAAAATATCTCTCTGGTTTTCCTGTAAGAGGTTTATATTTATACCTACTTTTTCTCCATTGACTTCTTTTCCTTTTGTCACCTTTGTTAAAATCCGTCAATCATAAATGTAAAGATTTATTTCTGGATTCTCGTTTTTATTTCCTTGATTCACATGTCTATTTTTGCTAGTATCATACTGTCTATATTACTGTAGCTTTATAGCAAATTTTGAAATCAGGTTGTATGAGTCCTCCAACTTTGTTTTATTCGTCAAAATTATATGGCTATTCTGAATCTCTTAATTTTCACATAAACTTTAGAATCAACTTGTCAATTTCTTTAAAAAACACTGAGAACTTGCTAAAGATTCTGTTGAATTTGTGGGTGACTTTGGGGAATATTTCCATCTGAACAATATTTTCTTCCAATTAGTGACATAGGATATTATTACATTTACTTAGCTCTTTTTTATTTTTTTTAAACTTGCTCTCTGTTAAATTTATTACTAAGAACTTTTTGATGGTATTGAAAATAAATTGTTCACTGAATTCAGATTGTCATTGCTAACATATAGAAATACAATTGATTTTTATATATTGGTTTTGCCGCTAGAGAAGTCTAATTTTTTAATGAATTCTTTATGATTTTCTATAATTTCTTTCTTTCTTTCCACTATGCTTTCTGTTTATTATTCTTGCCTAATGTCCCTGTATGGAATCATCATTATAGTGTCGAAAGTGGTAAGAACATTTGTCTTTGTCTTGTTTCTAATCTTAGCAGAAATGTGTTTAGTCCTATGACATTCAAGTTGACGTTAGCTGCGGGGTATTTTGTAGATGTTCTTTATCCTCTTGAGGAAGTTAACACCCAATCTCAGTTTGCTGGGTGTTTTTTAAATCACGAATCTTGAATTGTGTCAAATTTCCTGATCAAATGAGATGATCATGTGATTTAATTTTTTCACTTTGTTAAAAATTATAATTTGTTAATTGATTTTCCAATGTTAAATTTAGTTTGAATTCCTGTCCTACTTTCACTTTTTCATTATTTATGATCTTTTTAAAAAGTTGCTAGTTTACATTTACTACAACATTGTTGAGAATTTGTCTTTCAGTTTTTATTTTGTATTAGTACATGTCCGTAGTACAAAATGATTATATTCCTCCTGGGTAGTTGGCACATAAATGGTACTTAGCAGATTTCCAGTCTTTTATCCCTTTCCTCTCCCCTCTCTCCTCGCTCCCTGCATCTCTGGGTCCCCTTGCCTTTTGCAAAGATCTATGTCCCTATTTCCTGTTATCTAGCTTTCATTCTTCTCTCAGCCTGTAATTTTATAATTGTTGATGTTTTGCTTGGTTTTGGAAACAGGGAATACACTTAATAGAATTATTCTGGAAGTGTTTCCTCTACTATCTTCCCGAAAATTTTGTGAAAGATTACTTTTTAATTCCTCTTTGAATATTTAGTAGAAGTCACCGAAGTAACTGTCGAGGCCAAGGCTTTTCTTTGTCGGGAGTGTTTTACTTACTAATTCAATCTCTTTAAAAGTTATTAAGTGTATTAGATTTTCTCTTTTGTTCTTAAATAAGTATTGACAGTTTGTGTCTTTTTTAGGAATTCATTCATTTAATACATGTTTTCTAATTTGTTGGAATACAGTAGTTCATAGTATTTTAATTATTACTTTCTTATTTCTACACGGTAGCTGATCATACTGTATCCTCTCTCTCATTTTTGATGTTAGTAATTTGAGTGCTCTTTTTCTTTCTCTTTTGATCAATCTGTGAGTGTTTTCTTAGTTTTGTTGGATTTTTCAAATCCAACAACCAACTTTTGATTTTGGTGATTTTTCACTATTTTCTACTCTAGTTCATTTATTTTTGCTTTAGGAATTATACTATTACTTCCTATTTAGATTTAAAATTTCCAGTTTATTAAGAGGAAAGATTAGGTTATTTATTTAAGATCAACTTAAATGTGTAATAAAGCCCTGGCGGCTATAAATTTCCCTCTAACAGCTGGGCACTGTGGTGCATGCTCATAATCCCAACCCTCTAGAAGACTGAGGAAAGAAACCCCCAACTTCAAGCCCAAGATGGACAAATTATCAGTTTATTAAGAACTTGTCTCAAAATATCTCAGTACAGAAAAGAAAAATGGGCTGGGGACAAGGCTCAGTGGGAAGGACCTGAGTTCAATCCCTAGTACTGCAAAAGAAAAACAAAGAAACAAACAAACAAACAAAAACCCTGTAACGCTACTTTAGCTACATCTTATTTGTGCTCCCTATCTCACACTTTGAATAATGACGAACAAAGGAAGAAAATAACTCAAAGGCAAATTGCTTATTCTCCCTTTTCTACTCATCAAGAACATTGACCTCAATGATATTACACAGCATGTTCTGGAAGACCTGCTGACCAGAAGACTGAGCTATGGCTGCATTTGCCTGAAAATTTACAGCCAATGAGAAATTCATGCCCTTGTATTTCTTTTTCTTCCTTGCCTGTCGGACCTTTTTATCCCTATTTTGCTGCAATTGGCCCCTCCAACAAAATATTATCCTACATGTCCTTCCTTGGGATCCGGTTTCTGAAAGACCAGCATTAATATGGTAAGCATAATTTGCACATCTGCTAATGATGCTTATATTTTTTTTGCCACTGAGTGGATGGGAAACTGGAATATCATCACAGATTTGGACCTTTGATTCAATGCCTAAATCTAATTAGAAAATTGGAATTATTTATTCATTGATTTTAATGTAGCTGAGAGCCATGCCCTCTTTTACATTCCTACAAATGCTACCTGGGTTTAGTTGCATCTCCAGTTTTGTTTTGGCTGGACAATTTTATCTGATTTCTAACCAGGATGTTTCCACCTGGCCAGTCCTCTCGATGTCTATAGTAATAGTTTCTTATCAACGGTTGATTCATCTTATCATACTTTACATCTCTCAATAACTTCCTATCATTTGAGATAAGTTCTGTATCAAAATGGAACTGCATTATATATGCATTTAACTCTTGTGATTTTGACTTACATAATTAAGAGAGATAAAAAATTACACGTGGTGCTACCAAAGAGAAAGGAAGCCAAATCATCAGAATATGTCCAATGGCCATTTTCAATTCATCATCATTTATCGGCCTTTATAACAACACATTACTGAACCAGGTTGAATGGATAAAAGGCAGATATTCTGTATTTCATGAGCCATTTATAGGGTTTTAAGGGAGGTTTTGACTATTTGTTATTGTCACTCTCAGGATCTAGTCATGAGCTGACACCAATTTGGAAACAATATATCTTCACAAATTAAACTTGCATCCACCCTTGATGTTTTCCCTATTTGGTGTTGTAGTGCCCAGTTACTCTTAACTAATTGCATTTCTCTAAATGCGCTGCAAATGTTCGCAAATTCTGGTATTTGCACTTAACTATATCTTGTTTAGAATACCTTCCCGGGCTTCATTGGTCCAATCTCCATTTACCTTTTAAGACCTAGAAAGATATCAAATTCTACATGTGGCTTTTCTGTCCTTATTCTGAGGCCTCTTAGGGGTACGAGCAGAGCTATGCTGTGATACTGCATACACTCATTCCTGTCTTTAAACTGTAAGATTCTTGAAGGTAGAAACTGTGTCCCATGTTCCTCTGTGTGCCTTGTGTTTAAGAAAATACTTTGCAAAAAGCATCACTAAAATGTTTATTGAATTAAATTGATCTTTGCCTATAAAAAACACCCTGCTGAGAAAATTGACTCCAGTTATTATTATAAAATTGCAGGCTTCAAGCATATAAAATAAAGGCACATTTGTGGTCATTAGATAAAATAGATAAATCTGTAAATATATACCCCAGAATAGCTATCTTGTCATATTTCTCATCGCCTTAAAGAAGATTGCTTAAAAGTAGAAAGCAAAATAATGGAGAAATGTTCCACTGTTTGGATTCCATTTGTGCTTTGGTAGTTGAAGATAAACCACTGGAAAAAATGGTGGTAATGATAATAAAATCATTGAGCCTAAAATGACTTGGGTGTATGATTGCAGATGCCACAGGGCCTTTTTCTCCAGTGGTACATGTTAACAAAAGACACTTTGATGCGCTGCATAGTTTCCCTTAGGATTTTTTTTTAAATCTAAGGAAACTATTTTGATGCCTAAATTATAAAAGTTTTAGAAGAAATGATATGCAGATTTTAATGATTGATATAATTTTTATAGTATACTCTACGTCCTCTGAGTTCCAATTTTTAGCACATTTTACAAACCATTATGCAGTGGTAGAGGATGAGAGAATATTCTTAAAATAAGCATATCCTCTTACAGTTTACATTTTTTTATTCCTTTAAGTACTACTATGGGATATAAAAATGCATTGCAGTCCCTTTATAGCTAGATAAATGCTGTGGGGCAAATTGTCCAGATAGTGTATGTCTCAACTACTTGATAGGAGATGTCTGCTGTTTATTCCTGTAGAATATACAATGAAGTAAATATTAACCCAATTCTTTACTGCTGCAGGTAACAATGAATTGATTCAAAGTAATTTGGTTTTTAAGGAAAAAGTGTCATGACTTAAAGAAGAATGACATTTGTAACAGAATATTTTAAATTATACAATAACTGTCTATAGGTTAAAATTTACAAGCAACAAAAGGAATGCATTCAAGGTTTGGGGTAAAATTAGAAAAATACCTTGAGTGGAAGTTTAAAATGAAATATTTCCTCTTCTCATTTAGTTAGAAAATAGTAGGTGAAGAAAAACTACCCCAGTGTAAAAATACCAGTTTTTAGTTATACCTTGTATTTCTATATTTCTCTATGTATACTTACATTTGTGTATGTACATATATGTGTATATTTGTGTACATGGATGTATATGTGCACGGGAATGCGTTTTCTACTAATGATATATTTTTCAGGGTTGCAGAGAATAAGTTGCTAGACTCAGTGAGATAGTAGAAGGGTCAGAGAAAGAACTATATTAGAACGGCTAGTAGAGAAGCAATTTGGAGAAAACCATAATAGGCAATGGAATATAGAATTGAGTTTACGTTTAGTCTGAGTCTGCTTCTCCACCTCCCAGTGGAATCATCAGTAAACTAAAGACCAGAAGATACACTTTGAGAAGGAGTGAGTTTTTAATGTTAAGTGTGAAAAATGTGAAATTCTGTATCAGTGTTAATATAGGTAAAGGTAGAGGAGAGGAATCTGCTAAACTGGCTCTTGGGGTTAAGTTCATTCACATCTGCAGCCGTTGCCAGTTGAAGGTGAACTCTGTTCCAGCTCTTCCCTGATCAGCAGTGCAATGTATTGACAAGCCAGATGCCGCCCCAAACCTCAGTGAGCTCCCGACCTGCACCCCGTTGTGAAGATACTCAGTGGAGGAGCTAATTGAAAAGGAGAATGGTAACAGCCAAAATGTTGTAGGCACCATGTATCCTGGGTACAGAGATCAGACACATAGCCTCATGCTGGGATATTTCTCAGTTCTTAGAAAAAAAAGGTTTCTTTAATTGCACAATTTGCTTTGAAGTCCTGAGTCAAATCACTCACCATATATGTATATATGCCACCTTATAAGTTATTTTTCACTCAAGGTGGCATGTGACAGGAAAAGCATGGATAGTCCTGGTCTTTGTGATTCTCAGTCTCCCTAATCTGTCAATGTATAGGTACTAACACACAGGCAAATTTAAATCATCTCCCCAATCTGCCTCACCTCCTGCAAAACAAAGATAATATAAACTTCGAAAGTTGTGATTACTATACATTTAAAGCAGCTGCTCAATGCCTGGTACTACCTTGCACACATTTGGGAAATGGAAGTTACTGCGGTGATTTCCAGCTTTTCTAATAATTGCACACTGTGGATTCTAAAGTGGGTTACAGAGTTTACGGTACATCTCAAGCTTATTTTTAAAATACAAACGAAGAACTAAAGTGTCCCCAGACACTACATATTATATTGCTCGTCTCCCTTGGTAAATATAGAGTAAAAGAACAAGCAAAGTATAAAATCAGAGCTCACAGAGCAACCTTGGCCCATACATTTTTAAAATCTACATTAACATGGATACAATTTTCATAGATAAAAGGTTTTATAATAATTATAAACAAAGCAGAGTGATATCATATTGTGTGATACTTTATGTATAAGTAATTATACTCTGAAATTTTACAGCCCATTTAAACATTTTATGTGTTAATATGATTTCTAAATGCTGACTTCTAAAAAACTGGCTGTATAATATGTTGGCATTTTTCTACCTCTGCATCCATTCTGAATTAATGCACTTCAGAAATGCATTTGGAAGCCATGAATGCATTTTCATTTTGAACATACTTTAATTGATTATAGCAATTAAAAGTAATGGGTGCCATCAAATATAAAATAACTTTCTCTTGCATGTTTCTCATTGTTCTAATTAAATGACCTTCTCAATTTTATTACACTTAAAGATTTCTATGATGACCGGTAGACAACATCCTTTGGTACTCATGGTCTTTCGAGGAAGAAGAGGCAAATTCATGATCACTGCCTAACGCAAAGCACTAGGAATGAGGCTAGTAGTTCAGAAACATGTGAGGGTTTGTTGTTGTGTTGCTTTTATTTCCCCTTCTAGAGCCAGCATAGCCAATGTGGTCAAATGCTGAACTTCTAAGCCAGCAGTCCTAAAATGTAGCTGGTGAGCAATTGACAGCCTATCATGCTTCCATTTCTGAAATTATCTTATTGCAACAACCCAGTGAAATTGTCCCGTTTTCATACAGGAAATGCTGTGCGCTCTGGACTTTGCAGATGTCCACGCTAGCTCCTCCTGTAAATGTCTCCTCTCCTGTGGTCCTCTTTCGGCCCATGTATCCTCTGCCATAACAACTGTGTTAGGTAGAATCGCTGTGGCTTCCCAGGTCCCAAATATGGTTTTCCATCCAGTTCACCGAGACACCCTGTTATCCCGCACACACCAAGCATGGTTGGTTCACTAAATCAGTTAAGCCCTGAGTTCAGCTATGTTGGTTTGGTTTCCTTGTAGAACCTTAGAGTATATGCTCAAATTCAGATGCAAAAGTTTAGTGTAAAATCTAAAACACTCCTAGGAATGTACATCAAAGAAATAATTGTATGAGTGTGCAAATATCTCAATGAAATCACCACAAGTGTATGGCTCAATCGAGTAGCTTATACTTATGAAGAACTGAAAATATCCTTATTATTTAATAACAGATAAATGACCAAGTAGGATATTAACAGCTGTGTGATTCAAAATAATATATTAGATTAATTACATACATTTGTTGACATGGAAAAATTTAATATTCATTTTGATTAAAAACTCATTATAAGACAATGTATCAACCTATGCTGGTTAAAAAAAAAAACACCCAAATATGTGTATATACAATGAAACAAAATACTATTTATATTGAAGTATTAGGATGATAAGCAAATTTTAACATAACTAGGTTTCTTATTTTTCACCATGTACATTCATTAGCTGTGTAATACTAATTTGTATAATACTTGAGAACTTCTAATCATGTTCCCATTCTACTCTGTTGAAAATACTTTATAAGAGATCAAAAGCTAAAAACATTCTCCCTAACCCACTTTAGGAGCACTTTTTTGTCTTGCCCGTTTAGACCTAAACCTCTTAAAATATCTGTCCCTATTTTTGTTTCAATTTTTTCTCACTTTGAAATCATTCCTCAAACGATTCTTGTTGGGTTTTTGTTTGTTTGTTTGTTTGTTTGTCTGTTTTGAGTCAGGGTCTCGCTGTGTAGCTCAGGCCAGCCTAGAGCTATGAAGCCCAGGTCAGCCTCGAACTCACGGCGATCCTCCTGTCTCTGCCTCCCGAGTGCGGGGATGACAGGCGTGTGCCATCACGCCCGGCTCTTGTTGGTTTTAACAGTCACCGTTCCTCTGACGTTTTCTCATGGAGACGATAGATAAATACTTATTGCTAAATCTTAGTTTTGAAAAATCCCTCAACTCTCCTGGCCACATTGAAGTACTGACCCCTCTACTCTGACAGGCCACTTTCACAACATCTTAATAACACTATAGCTTTAACACTACAGCATGTGTGAAACACTAATTGCTTTTCAAATCTTCTCTCTTTCCAACTGAACCATAAACTCCATGAAGGTGGTACACAATCAGTATGACTCCCCATCCCAGGTAAGTGTCTCGTGGATAGCAGGTAGCCAAATTTGGATCAAGTAAACCTAATGAATAAGTGGATAATATATTTTTAGAAGAGCGCTTGAACGTGTTGAAATTTTATTTTGCCATCAACATTGTATTTTGGTGCAGGAATCTAAATAATTTTTAATGTTATACTTGATTCCACAAAGTCCTTATTATTCAACTTTAGGAGAGAAGAAAATTAAAAGTGTGTGTTTAGAGCTTCATGCTAAAAAGTAGGTACAGTGAACTCTTTTTGTAACATAACTTACTAAAAAGAGGAAACCAAACCTGAGACTATAATTCCAATTTTCTAAAACTCGGTGTTAGAATTAGCAGAGGCGCCTTTTGTTTAGTTTCTCTGTTCCATCCCTAACGTATGCTTCCATCAATAGAACACATTTTTAAAGTTTAACCCACACAACAGCAGATGGGAAAACAAGAACAAAAATACAGAGGTGTTGTGACTTATGGAAATAGATTGCATTAAAAACATATAGCAGCAAACAATTTAATTAAAATTGGATGCTTCAGTTTGCCAGCTGTATCTACTATTTTCAGTTTGGGGTAGCGATCTTATTTAAATTGAGTTCCAAGATTCCCTCCCTTGCTTAGGTCAGTGAGAGAACAGTGCTTGACCCCTGGGTGCAGAATGTAGTTCATACTTTCCACATTCTTTCTGTACTCTGTGTTTGAGATGAAAAAAAATCTCCACTTCTGCTCGACATAGATAGTTTCTGACTATATATTTAGCTGCTACAGGGAGGGAATTCCTCTTTCTGACATGAATGCAAGGTGGTTATTGAGTGCAAAAGAATGGTGGTTTCTGGAGTAACCAGACCTTGTCTCTCGTATGATATGTGGGCTTGGACTGATGACCTTGCAGTCTTCTTTAATGAGTTTCTCAAACAAGCATTTGAAGTGAACAGAAAATTGCATTTTGACTTTCTTCATAATTCTAGCAATTTGTTCTATGGCTCAAAGTATATAGGGCAAAACGCTATGAATAATGGGACTCTATTCATTCAAGATGAAAGCAGGAATATGGTTTTGTTCACTTCCTAAACTTCTTTCTTTGCCTTGGATAGCTAAGAAAAGCTTTATTTGTTAGACATGGAATTCATAAAGATAATGCCCAGTTCAGTATTATTTGCAAATAAAAGGAGTGTACCTTATTCTGTTCTTATTGTATGAATGAGAAAGACACAGGAAGCTAACATACACTAAAACAACTGTAGACTTGCCCTTGGAAATCAAACAATCATTTCCTTCTTTGAATCATCATAGAAACTTTTTTGTCATTATTAGCAATTTTGACCGAAGAGTCATAAGGAAAAGGGGATTCAATTCATTTAACTTCTAATTAATTTAGATTACAGGTAGACAGTATCGACAAAGAAATTCACTTTGTTAATAAAAGCAGTCAAATCAATTTTTCTGATGACAATAAGCTGAGTGACACAAATGTTAATCTTCAAGTCTGCCTTAATATTAATGACACTGAATCTCCTATTGAGGGGACTGTGACACAGAATTTTACACACTCTTGTCATGGAGAAAAACAGTACAATCTTTGATTGTTTAGCAGTTTGCTTTATGGTAGTCATTGTACTGAACAAAACACCTTACCCAATCTTATCCTCTTTTTCCCACTGGTAAACTAATGCTCTTTGGACTTAGGATCATAGTAATGATAAAGCAAAGGGAACACCAGGAGATATACTTAACATGACCTTGGAGATGGGGCCAAATAGAAAATGAGAATCTTGCTATAAATGGTTTCATTTTGGTACATAGTCTGACTCTCTAACAAGGGTCCCAGGAACTGGTCAGGACTTCCACCAGTGATTGTGAACCAGGTATGGAGGCCTGATGTTAAAAGAAGGACAGTAAAGTGACGCTTAGCA
>PVJO010013799.1:0-50577 GCA_004026905.1 Hystrix cristata | reverse complement strand
ATCATCAAGTGGAGGCCAAATTTGCAACAGACTTGACTTCCACTGTAATTCTATATCATTGGAGTACCAAATTTAATAGTATCATCAGGTAGTAAATACTATTTTTCTGCAAAAATCATAAGTATGTGTTTCACCTTCAAAAAATTAAAAATTTTAAGCATATTGAGGTAAATCAGTTAATATGAAATCAAGTTTATTTTGAAATATCTAGAAGTTTTGGCCCCTAAAAATCATTCCCGAATTCTCCAAAGTAAAACTAGAGCTCAGTTTCTAAGAAAAATCTTTACACAAGGATCTTAAAAATATCTTTGTAGATTAATAAATTCTCACTTCTCTCTCTCCCTGTATCCATATAAATATACACACACACACGTGTGCACGCACACATATATATATTCCTATATGTGTGTATATATATTCTTATGTGTGCATATATATTGTCTCCTCACTATATATATATATATATATATATATATATATATATATATATATATATAAATTCTCATCACCTCTCTCTACACACACACATACATACTATATATGTATGTGTGTGTGTATATATATAATATATGTATAGTATATATGATGAACAATGCCATTCTATTGGCTAAAGCTTATATTCAATATTTTGTCTTCAAGGTTCATCTCATGATCTTATTTTCATTTTTAGAGACCCATGGTATACTAAGCACTAGATAATTGAAATTTGGTGTCCTTCTCTATATTATGGTATTCTTGCCATTCTAGTTCTACATGAAAACTTTAAACTATCCTGAACAATACACAAGAAAACAATTAACCAGTCACGTAAACAAAAATGCCATGATCACGCGGGTCTTGGGACTAAAAAGAAAGGTAAGAATCTTCAAAGGAAGAAATTCATACTGTACTGATGAGGCAAATTTAAAACCCTGAATACTGATACTTACTTTTCTGTAACTAGTTTTAAATTCTGTAATTTTTATGCCTTTTAATTAAATGTAAGAGATATTCAGTAACAAAAATTGAAAAATACTGTTTTCTGATATAAATAGTTTCTTAATAACATCCTCATCTTTTTCAGATATCTTTTCCTCAGTTGGATTGTTTACAACGCTAAAAATGGGAAAAACGGGAATTCTGCATTGGACTAAGAATTATTGTATGAAAAAACCCCAAGTCAGCTACTTATTGGTCCAGGAAAGAGTTTTCAAAAAAGAATATTAACAAATGTCATAACGGTTAATACTTGTACAGCCTGACCATTCCCATGAATGTGTAGCTGCTTTGGAGAAGGAAATATATTAATTTCCTATAATTTTATCAGGACTTATACTCAAAAATGGAAGTCTGTAATACTGAAACAAAACACTGCCCCCCCCAAAAAAAAAAAAAACCTCAGAACAAATAGAGTTCAATCTATGGGTAAAACATTTTTGAGAATAGAGGAGTTGTGAGTTATCTTTTATGGTGTGTATGAAATCTAGCATCTGTAAAGGAAATTATTTTAGCTATTTGTTTTAGTTAGTTTCCTCGTTGCTGAGACAAAGTATCTGACACCTAAAGATAAAGGAGGAAAGGTTTATTTAGTTCATAGTTTGCAGAGGTTTCATTCCATAATCAGCTGGCTCCAAGGCCAGTGGCATGGCAAAGGAGCACTGCAGAGGAGAAAGAGTTCATGGTGGAAGAGGTGGCAAAGAAAGCAAGGGATGACCACAGCACTTTCTGTCCTTTACATCTTTTTTTTTTTTTTTTTTTTGTGCTGAGGATCAAACTCAGGGCATTGTGCTTGCTAGGCAAGCACTCTAACCACTGAGCTAAATCCCCAGCCCTGTCCCTTATATTTTATCTGGGCTACCTGCCCTTAGGTGGTTTGCACTCATACCCTTAATACTAGTGCCTTTGACCCTTGCATTGCTCCATGAATCAATTCCAGCATCACACCTTCTAGATCCAGCCCTCTCTGAAAAAGCTTCACCTATGATTGCATGAGGCTCTGGGAGGACCTCTAGACACAAACCATAACACTCTTCTTATGTTTGAGAATTCAAATTTGAATGCAACATTGTAGGGAAAAGATTTCATTCTTTCAAGAAACTACCATTTCTAGATCAACTCTTCCTCTCAAGTGCCCTCATGTAACATCTTCTGGCTCTCTAGACTTATTATGACTTTAAGCATAATTTACTCTGACTCCACTGTACATTCTGGAGCAGAGAGAATGAGATGTTCAACACTATACACCTTCTGCTAATGACCACGTATGACAAATAACGGCATCAACTGAACTATTTATCAAATAAATTAGTGATGAGAATAATCATTACATAATATAACTAACATGGAAAGGGTGCTTATATAGTAAAGTGGAATGAATTATCAGGTATCTTTATTTTAATAAACGTATTTTCAGTTTTTTTCAGTAGCTTCGTTAGAGGGAATTCTCACAAAGATGTCAAAAGCATGAAAATTGTGACAAGCAGGCAAAACTGAAACTGACATTTTGAAAATGTGTAGAATAAAAAAGATTAAATGAATAATCAGAAGATATTTTGCAAAAAGAAGCTAATGAACCACTTGAATTTTATGTGGACAGTTAGTAAAATTCTATGTGATTAAGAGTCATTATAATTTGGTACAATGATATTCATCTACCCTGAAGACATATGTCAAGAAGCAAAAACTACTCTATGGATAATCTGCAGACCAAAAATTCAGTCAAAGGGTAAGAGCTTTAGACCAAACACCAATATACGACCTTTCTTATAGCATGGCACATATCTTTTTTTTTTCTTTTTTCCCTAGATTGGCAGGTAAGGTCTAATACCACATTATCATTTTAAAGAATATGGAGATCCTGCCCCATCTTTAAATATAGAAAAAGTCCCTACTGCTATTTTTTTTTTATCTAGCTCTGTCAAAGTATGAAAAGAGAATTCCATGATATAGTGTAATATAATTCTTTTTTTTTTTTTTTTTTTTTTTGTGGTGCCGGGGATCGAACTCAGGCCCTTGTGCTTGCAAGACAAGCACTCTAATCACTGACCTAAATCCCCAGCCCCATGTAATATAATTCTTAACTGGGGTGATTTTGCCCCCCCTGTAGGGACATTTGGCAATATCCGGAGACATTTTTGATTGTCACAACTCAGGTTATGTAGGTTGGTGCCAAAATACTGTTAAATATTTTATAAACAGGACAACTCCTCATTCTAAAAAAACAGAACTAGCCACTCTAAAATGTTGATAATGTCAGTTAAGAAATGTTTTTGAAAGTAAATGCCAGACTATAGGCACCTATGTAAATTATACAGTCCCTAACGACAATTACTATTAATATACATTAGCTATAAATGGAGACATAAGCAATATTTCTTATCTCTTTTCCAGAGAATAGAGCCACTTGCCTTATTTAAGATTAGTTGAGCTAATTGCACTATGAAGACATGACTTCAAAGGTGCTGTCACTACACCTACAGCTGCATACTTGTTGAATTGTCATACTGCCAATATCTTCTTTAGAAAATAAAACAAAAATCTGTTTTTAGCTTTTAGTTCCCTGCCAACAATATACTCTTGATTAAACTAGCAGCTTTTTTCTCTTCAAAATAAGGCTGAATGTATTTGCAGTCGAGAGTGAATCACCTTGGAGATTAGTCATCAAAAAATACATATTATAAGCTCTTTAAAGTTAAAGAGTAGTTAAATATATAGCAGCTTGTGGTACCACCCACCTTGTTGTTAGTAAAGATAGAAAGACGTTTAAAAAGCATGAAGCAATAAACACCACCTGCTTTTAAAGTGCAAGGATCCTGACATTTGCATTTTTGTTTGTATTTAAAGTCTGATATTCACATAGAATTATGTTGATATTTGAAAACAGATTGACTTTTAATATAGTGCATCAGCTGCAAAAATGTAAAGAAATAAGATACTATCTGTGTATTACCCAGTAAAAAAACTGCAAATTTAACTACCAGAATATTAACACTGTATATTTGTGAATGATAATATTATGGCTGATTCTTTAAACACAAAATTTTGGAATAGTTAAAAACCATTTTAATATAATCGGTTAACAGAAAACACCTTTTAAAATGCATTATGCATCCATTGAACTCAGAGCATTAATATAACTTATAAAATAAAACTGTAATACAATATATAATTTAAAGTGTTTTTTTTAATTGAAAATGATAGATATTTGTCCTTGTCCTTCTCTGTTAACACCCTACAATAATCCCCCAATTCACTACCCAAACACATTCTAAGTGCTGCATACCATATTCCATTTATGGATATAAAAATGTACAGAGCTACTACCCTACTATTGGACATTTCAATTGTTTCTAAAATTTTTACTCTGCACATAAAGCTTCAAAGAACGTACATATACATCTGTCTTTGTGTGTTTAACTCATAATGGTTTCACAATAATCTCCTACAAGTACAGAGCTGAATCAAAAGAAGGGACTGAAAGAGTTTTGGTATACTGCACTAAATTACGCTCCTGAAATGTTTATTCTTCATGAAATTTAAACTGCCATGTCCGCTCTATGACAAGGCCCACTGTCCCTCACTATTTGCCAGATATACATGATTCCCATATTTTGACTAAGAAGTTATACTATGTCAATATTATAGGTCTGGATTAAAATGTCTGCCCATGTTTAATCTCAAAATATATTATTGAGATGAAGAATGAATTGTGTGTTCATCTCCAGTACAGTTTATACATTCAATCATAACAGCAATTAATAATTATGGCTTTCTGTCTAAAATATCTAAGGACATGGTTTTATTTTCTGAGAGGATGATTAATAAATAAGAAAAATAAAAGGGTACTAAGCTCTAATATTTTTTAAATGTGCCTTTTATTCGTGAAAGAATACAATAATACAGTTATCTGAAAAGATAACCAATGAAATGTAAAACAAAATTTATTAAACATAAAAAAATTGAAAAAATACAAATATTTGAACATTAATGACAAGAGATTTAAGCATGTTACATTAAAAGAAGGTAGCATTATTTTAACTAATAAAAGATTCTATTTCTTAATTTTAACTATTAATAATAGAAAATATTGTTTAGTAATTTTATGAAAAGTAAAAGATTTCAGCCCCCGAATGCTCAATGTATATATATTCTTATTAGTGACCTAGTAATCTACCTCTGTTAGAGTAATTTATCTACTAGAGTATGTCTTTCATTTTTATTCAGGTTTCTAAACATTATTTCCAAATACAGCAATTTTGTAGAACAGGTTACCAAACCTTTTTTTTTTTTTTTTAATTCTATCCATCTCGGTAATTTTTTGTAGTTTTCACAAATCTTTAAGAATATTCAGTACTTTTTTTTCAATAAACCAATCGAGCTATATCTGTAACAGCATAGACAGATATACTCAATAATAATTATCATATTTATAGTCTGCTTTACAATTAACAAAGTTATTTCTTTTGTTTGTTTGTTTGTTTTTAACAAAGTGATTTCATATGCTTCACATTATTGGTTCATCCTAACAATCCTGGGAAACAAGTATCCTGCTCTATTATGTGTTTCTAATTTGGTTAGTCAACTTTATGTTGATGTGCAAAGGAAGAGACAAACCAAAGGAAGAAATATTTATTTTGGTTCCTGGTTTTGGAGGTTGCAGTCCCTGGTCACTTGGCCTGGTTGTTTACTTTGGGCATGTTATGACTTATATTTAGATGTCCCTCAAAAGTTTCATGGCTCATATGTGGGGTTTAGGGATTGACTGGATCATGGTGTGTGATACTGGATCAGTCCACTGATTGATTTAGCATAGATCTGGGTGTGGGTGATGGATTTACTGAAGAGGGAAAACTCACTCTGGTTGTAGGTGGCACCAAAAAAATAGGTTTGTAGCCTGGATGTAACAAAAAGGAAAAGAAGGAAGGCACTGTTTTCTGCCTGCATTCCCATGAGCTCCTTCTCCTCCACCATGTCCCTTTCTCATGGCGCCCTGCCTTGGAGCCAGCTGACTATGGACTGAAATCTCGAAAAGTATGAGCCAAGATAAACCTTTTTTTCCTTTATCTGACTGCAAATGTGGGATATTTTGTCCCAGCGACATGAAATTAACTAAAACAGAGCTCAGGATGAGACAATCCATTATGGCAGAAGAACATGGTGGAGACAAACTGCTCTCTTCATGGCTAGCAAACAGTCTATGAGAGAGAGAGAGAGAGAGAGAGAGAGAGAGAGAGAGAGAGAGAGAGAGAGAAAGAGAGAGAGAGAGACCAACAAACAGACTGTCACAAACAGACAGCGAGAGAGGAAAGGTCTAGGGTCCCCAAATACCCTTCATGGAAAGCCCTCAGTCGTAGAATGTCCTTTCACTGGGACCCACCTCCTAAGGTTACAACCTTCCAGTAGCACCACAGGCTGGTGACCAAGTCTTTAAAAAATGATCCTTTAGGGGACACTCAATATACAAACTGTAATACCTACATGCACCAAAGTAAGTAAAAGGTCCATTTAGTTACCCAAGTTCTCAGTCATTAATGCCGAACTCAACATCCACTTAGATAAATCTCATTCTATCCAGCTTGCTTCCCTTTGCATCATAATATTCTATATTACTACTTTATTACTGATGATATTTTGCATAACTAATTACATATAAGATAAAATTATATATTTAAGTGTGTTTAGTGTTTTAACATGACAATTAGCCTTATTTTTTTAGTATTATTTTTCTTCTAATATCATCTAAATAGTTGCAATAATTATATATGAGATAAGACATTTAATACACTCAGAAGTTTCGCCATATTCATTTGACATGAAATTGATCTAGCAAGTTGATGATTACTCTATTCTGAGAGCCCCTGCAAATAGAGTACTCATTGTTTTATGGTTGACATCGATAAGACTAATGGCATCAATATGATTCATTGTTTCATCAATATCATGTAAACAGTGAGTTGATTCAACTGAACAAACAAAAAGTGTCAAGCTATTTTCTTTAATCAACTATAGCAAAAATACAATTCACTACATAATTAACTTTTGGCACAATTGTTTTGAAGTCATATAGAAACAACTTATTTTAAGCTTATTTTATTTGAATCAACCTTTGTAAACACCTAACATAAAGATATATTCTAATGCCTCTTGGTGGTATATATCAATTTTGAATATTTCATATCTTAGTGACTATTTTACATTGCTTAATATCCTAGCAAAAAAATTTTATATGTGTATATGTACATATATCTCTGCATATATACACATATATAGTGCACATAGAAATGCACATGTAAATATTTTATTTGAAAGAAAATACACATTATTTGTCTACCACATGCATTTTAAAATATCATTTCTCAAAAGTAAATATAAATTATCAAGTATACAAATATTTTTTCTACAAAGCTGAAATAGGAATTTGTCAGGGATTTAGTTGCTCATAAGAATATAGACAATACCAGATTGCAAGGAATTTAAGGAGAGAATACATACATAGCAATGGCAAATTACACATGCAAAATTCAGATTTTGTGGTAAAATCATGCTACAGCTTCTCACAAGTACTCCATCTACAGATATGCATCTATGTTAAATTTTTCCCTTCATGAACTTGGGGAATAAAAGAACACTCAACTAAATTAAGTTGGAAGAAAGGATAAAAAGAATAACATTGAAATCATAAAGGCTATTCAGTAATTGAAATTCTAATCAAAGGAAGCATAGAATAGTATAAAAATGTTGCCATATGCATATGTATATAATTTATTGTTACCATTTTATATTTTTATTATTTATTTGCATTATTAGTATATCTCCACTCATCCCTGTAATGCATTCTCCACCAAATTTATTGACTTAAATTAGCAGTGTTATCCAGCATATCTAATGTCTTTCTTTTATATAGAGGGAGCAAATGATGATGCATGGAAAGCCACTCGCCATCACATGCCACCCAGCCTTCAGTGGGTCTGCGCTGCTCTGCTTAGTGTCCCTGAAAGAACAGGGCTAATGTGAACAGTGCCTCAGGTACTACTGAAGAGTTTTACTAGAGACTTCTGTTTCTGGAGTGACCAATGAAAAAAATTCATCAAAAGAGCAGTTAAAGATAGCGAGAATATGACAAGTAATGCAACTTGCCTATTAAGGTAAATATACATTTTCTCGAGCACTGAATATTAATACTGAACCACCCCATCCCATCCAACTCTTTTACATTTGATAGAAAAATCAGCAACTTAAACTATTATGATAATCACATTATTTTTAGTATACCTATATCTAGAAAGTTTCTAAGTTATTTTCAATGTATGTTTTAAGAACTAGAAGAACTGTTTTCAACATTTAAACTATGATTATTCAACACACTTGTTTGCCATATTTTCAGTGCTTCTCCACGACAGAATGTTATTGACAAATACCAGCTGTATATAATTCACTTTGCTGCACAGTGAGTACAGAGAGATACTAAATAGTGGATAATTCATTTTAAACATATATCGTATTGCCTTGTTCACTAGATAACTTGCAGAAAGGATTATGGTGTGATCTGTTCAAATTGCACTCAATCAGTGGTAATCCCATTACACAGCTGACAACTATACATAGAAACAAAGTCTTGGTAACATGGAAGATTACTTTTTTTTTAAAGAATATGTTTATATTTCTACAAAAGAGATCAAAGTGCTCCAAAACATGTGTTTGTCTTTCTAATTCTGACAAAGCTAATTTGGGATTGCAACAAAAAGGAGGCTCTGAAGTTTATCTGAGAAATGATTATGTTGCATTGAAAAAAACTGACATAGAAATGCAGGACTTCTCTTTTTTCTTAAAGAAAATAAATTATAGGAACCATAAATGCAATAAGCAATGTAAAAAGTACTTGCTAAAGCAGAAGATTCGAGTAAGATTCATGATTCAAATGTAGAACTGCACGGTGCGTTACAACAGCGATGATTATTATATTGGCTTACAGTTTCAAAAAAGATTTAGGGAAATTTTAATAGATACTGACAGAATCTCAGACAAAATCTGTGTCCCTTCATTCCCAATACACTGTCCTTGATTTGCTTCTTACTGTCACTCTTCTGCTGCAGACTTTGAAACGATAAAATCACGGTGAGATTCTGAAGACCCTCGTGGTGAGAAACAGACGAGGCTGATGCTCTGTAGTTTCTGGTCTTTTTGCAGAGCTGTACCTCGCTTTACATCTGTAACTGATGCAAATTTTGCTCTGCATCACGCAACTATAATTATGGTACAAGTCTCAAGGGCAAACCTGAGTGGCAAAATTTACAAACATATGCCCTGGATGATTCAGAAAAAAACATTTTCTTAAAAGATATTTGTCTATTATGCCTCAGAGATAACTGATTTGTTCAACATGCTTTGAGAGAAAACGAATGTGAAAAGCCCATGAAATTCTGAATTACTGGAGTCTATATTCACTTAAAAGAACTTTCAGGGGCTGGGGACTTAGTTCAGTTGTTAGAGCGCTTGCCTTGTAAGCACAAGCACCTGAGTTCGATCCCCAGCACCAAAAATCAATCAATCAATCAATCAATCAATCAATAAAAATAAATGAAATTTCAGTTTGGGGTACAAGGTAAGCAGATACCTATTTTATAGCTAGAATTAAAATCCACATCATTACCTTACACTTGTACTACAATGTAGAATATTATACAAATAAAATGAGTACAGTTTGTCCTCCCAGATATTGTTTTGTTTGAAGAAGAAAGTGTCCATTTTACTTATATAATTCTTTTTAACGTATGCTTGAGACTACAGGGCTAAATATTATACTTCAGTGCACAGTTAAGATAAATCTCAAAATGTATTAAATATTTCAAGATGTTTAGAAGCAGCAAAGTTTAAGCCAAACAGTAGTTTCCAAGATTACCCGTTAATGGACATTTTCTCTTGCTCTCATTTTTTTAACGAATATACTTTTATTTTTAAAAGGTGCCTTTCCCAACTTGCTTTGTCTAGTCAATTAAGCATATATCTCAGGACCGGTGCTTCAATATAACACAATGAGAAATCAGAAAAATCTGGTGTTTTTAGACTTTGGAGGTCATTCTATAACAATTTCAGCAAAACGATGAATGGTTTGGTTTTTTAGCACATCAAAGGAGGTAAACATTTCTTCAGGAATTTTTTTTTTTTTTAATTTCTTTAGGAATTTAAAATATTTCAAACATAAGAGTACTCCTGGATGTTACTTTTCTTTCTTTGCAAGTGTTCTTCAGTGGTGAAATATATGTTTGTCAAAAATCATAAAATGTATTTACTAGTTAGCTTTTTGTTGCCACAACAAGACATCGAAGGCCATTCACTTATACAAAACAAAGATTTATTTCAGTCACACTTCTGTAGGTTTCCATTTCAGAACTGGGTGGGCCAGCGGCTTTGGGGCTCTGGCAGCAGCGGTGCCCTGCGGCAAGAATGTGTGACAGAGTGAACAGTTCACGTCGCAAGCCTGAAAGTGGAGTATCCTGCAGTATCAGGGTCTCCCTCCCCGTGAGGGTAGATGCTCAGTGATTCCAGATAAGGTTCTTTCTAAACACTGAGACGCCTCCTGATGGCACCACTCTGGAGTCAAACCTTTTGACATATAAACTCTTGGGGGAGACTCTTCCACACAATAGTCATGTACAACCTGAAGCTGAAACCCTAATTTAAACTGTGCACCTCAGTTACTAATATTGTATTGATACTGGTGTCAATGGTAACAAAGGTAGCACAGTATCCTGAGAAATTAATAATTGACTGTGTTTGAGAGGATATATGAGAACTCTGTTATTTTTGCTCGATTTTTTTGTAAACCTAAAACCACACTAAAAATAAAATCTAGCGTAAAAAATGCAAGACTACATCTTGAGAAAATGTGCCCTGAATCTTATTTTTATCATATGTTTCTGCAGACTATTTTTATGAACCAGACTGTCACCTTTAGTTCTTGGCTTTCTTTGGTAAGAGAGTGAAAAATACGTTAATTTTGTAATTTTATTCAATTCTTTGATGGTCTCTCAGGGTTAGATAGATTATAATTTTCCACATAAAAGTTATCTCTTATTAACATAAGCTGAAGCTAGACTTAATTACTTTACAGTGTATACATATATTAAAGACATCACCTTGCATAGCATAATTATATTTACGTGTCAATTATATCTTTGTACAAGTAGGAAAGAATAAGTGAAATATGCAATTGAGCCAGAAAAAAGCTACATTCTGATTAAATTTTAAAAGTATTTTGAATATTATATACCCTAGATTACTACTCTGCCATAAAAAAGATAAATTTGAGCTATTTGTAGGGAAATGGATATACCATGAGACTGTAATATTAAGTGAAAATAATCAGACACACAAGCCTAAATATTGCATGGTTTCTCTTATATGAGAAATTCAAGGTGTTAATAAAGAGCAAAATAAAAGATAGTTAATAGGAAGTAGGGAGATAGATCTTTCTCAACGAGGAAGGGAATCAAGAGAAGGAGGGAGGAGGCGGGAGGGGGGATGAAAAAAGAAACTGAGATGTGTTATATATAGCTATCAACTCCACACAAGGAATGTAAACATTATATACTGCAAATACATACTAATAAAAATAATGTCTTATGACACTAAATTTTACATGAAAATTGGATATCACAATATATAGTTTTATTAGAAGTCTACCATAGAAGGACATTCCCGAGAAAAATTTATTTTAATTTTTAAACACCCAAATGTGAATATATACCATTACACATTTTTGACTATACATAAATGGCATCAGCCTAAATTGGTGATGATTTTTAAAAGAATCAATTTGATCAGTCCAGCGAGTAAAAGTGTGTCACCCACATAATCATCAGCTGCATCTTCAGGCACACCGACAGTGATAGACGCTGCTGGATTCTCTCATTCCAGCCTCCACGGATCGCTCCTCTGCCGACCAGGATGGCTTACTCTGGTCTGCTTCCTTTCTGCTATTTGAAGTGTTCTTAAATAGCACACATTCTGCCTTGGTAGAAATGTAGTAAATGCATTATGTTCTTTCCCATTTCTTTTCTGAATTTTATTTGATTTTTTGATGAAATGCAGGGACTTTTGAATGTTTCAACTGTTCTTTGTTGCTACACGAAACTGGTCCTCTAAGCTAGAGATATGAGTTGATCATCAAAATGATGTAATGAGGTTTGAAGAAATATAGATTCTGCGCCTTAGCCAAAGCCAAATGAATCAATGATTTATAGCAGTGTGTTCTAGAAACCTTTGTTTTAATACTTATCAAAGATTATAATTAGAAACCACTACTTGGGAGGATTGGGGGGTGCGTGTGTGTGTGTGTGCACGTCTGTTTACTAACTTAAAATTTAGGCAAGTGTTCTTTCTCTACTGGCAACTTCTTGACTTTTAGTACAAATATTTCCAGGGCAGATAACTTCTTTCATAATCTGCTGACCTAGGCTTTAACCATTTTATTATTTTATAGGGGAGGTAATTACCACGAGTAATTATGATTACTGTAACTTGTTCAAATACACATAACAGTGTATGGACAGAGTGATCTTTTATGTCATGTCTTCCAATCCTTAGTGTCTCTAAAGCAAGCAGAAAGAGTTTGATTTGAAGATCTCAGAGATACTCAACTTAGATTAACCCATAAACTCCTTATTAGCAATGAACTTATTTTCATTTATTTATTCATTAATATTGGTATATTCTTAGGCAATTTATATTTATTCTTCTCCAATAAACTCTCTTTACCCATAATTATGTTCTCTAATCTGGATTGTTATTGACTAATAACAATAATGAATAATAGAAGAACAAAAGCAATCTCCTCACAAGTTCAAGGAAAGAGACTTAATAAGTTAGGACTACTGAACTTCGTCTTTTGCCACACATAGCAGAAGTTTAATATTTTTTTCAATTGAGTCCTGGCAGCATCAAAATTTTCCTCTTCACTGCCAACTATGAAGATTAGTGTAGAAGTTGAAACCACCTTACCATCATCTTTTTGACAGAAAACAAAGAAAAGTCCAATTAAGAAGAAAATTAAAAGTGTTAGAAAAGCTTTCTTTAAATTAACGATTGCAAATTGAACATAGGTAAAGCGCTGTGCTAGTCTGTCCGCAAGCTTTGTCAGATCTTGCACACATGTTTAAGTGCCAGGCACATTCTTCAGCAGGAAAATGCTTGAAAGTTCTTTCCTGGACACTTAATGCTCATCATGATACATTGAAGACATTGGCTCATTTTTATGTTTAAAAAACGCTTGTATGTTGTCAAGTCAGTTGAAAACGTCTGTGTGTTGTCAAGTCAACTTTGAAAACAAAATTGAAAATATTGTATTAACCTCAGGGACTGACTTTTCAAATTGTTATAAAGTTTTATCGGACTAGTCATTGGGTTGATGCAGTCAAAAATATTGGCCTAGGTAGTTTCTTTTTTGTTTTGTTTGGGTTTTGAGACAAAGCTTGTTAGCTAGATGGCCTGGAACCTGGAGATCCTCTTGCCTCAGCCACCCCCGTACTGGGATTATCAGCATGTGCCGCTGCACCCAGTTTTTCTACACAATTTTAAAGCAAAAAGGAATTAATTTCATTAATGTATTTGAAATTAATTCTATAAATTAAACAACCCACCTGCTGAATATCTGGGGTTTTTTTGTTTCTTTATTTATTTTAAAAACCTTCTGCATTCATAAGAAGAGTCATATGCTAATGCTAACTTCTGAGTTCAGCAGGAATATTCAGAAATAGACAGAAACTGAACACTAAAGTGGAAAAAAATTGGAAAGAAAGCCAAAGCAAATGCAGCGATAGAATATGTAATGGTCCACAAAACCCATAGGTGCAATGCATAATGGCCATGGTGTCAGCAGCTCCAAAGCCTCTTTTCTGGTGAATAGAAAAAGCCAATCACATACCACTTCCCAAAGCGATCCCAAGCATCGTACATGGAGCAATAGCTGTAAAATGGAGTCCCAACAGACTTATTCAAACATGCAAATTAACGGCATTGAAAAGCAATGTACAGTAATCAGGACCCATTTAGTATTGTAACATCAGCTGGGACACAATAGCTGTCTGTGTATCCTGTAGGCAGTGTGTATTGGTAATAGCCACCACATGAGTAATTAAGCACTTTAAACAAGTCAACCATTTAAGCTGTCCTACAAGTTCGAAGTGAAAAGCAAAGCTGGAACAAAGAGCAATAACAAGGAGCCATTAGCCTTGATAACGTGGGTCCACCCAAAAGCATATGTTCCCCAGAATGAGAGCAGATTATAGCTTACCTTAATTGGTGATGTTTTATTTATTAACGGTTTACACATTTAAATAAATCAGATCCTCAGTATAGTTTGTGCGACAAAAATTAGTAATAGTAGCTATTGTTTTCTTGTTTACTTTTTACCTTTTAAATATTTAAATAAATCTGGAATAACTAATTAAAATAGGCATCTAGTTATGCTTCAGGCTTGCTTAATTTCTTATAATTTCATAGCTAAACTTTCTGGATTTGTAAACTGATGTTTCTTAGCACTTCATATCCAAAAGTGACAACACCAGTATTTTGGAAGTCTGTGCTTCTCAGTGTAATCAGAGACTTGAGATTTGGAAAATCAGACTTAATTTGTTTAAACTTCTGGCATACCTAAATGGGAGAAATCAGTGGAGATAATATTTTTATTCAACTTTCAGAAACTTCAAGATTACATTTAAAGTACCTGTAGTGGTCATGTGCTTCTTTCCAAGAATGAAGACTGTACGACCAAATTTTCTAATTCATCCTTGACGTTAAAATTATGTGCTCTTGACTGCAATGGAACTAAATGAGAAACAATCGTTTCACTATTTGAAGATAGTTTTTTTTTTATTTTTTTCCTATCATTAAATAATTTCTCAATGTTAAATAATTTAAATCTCTTTAGTCTTTCTACATAAGTTCGTTTTTAAAGTGATTCTTCATTTTTGTATCTGTCCTCTGTACTCTTTCTAATGTATGCATGTCTTGGAGTAGCACTCATATTTCAGTGTGGCCTCTGCCCTATTGCAGTCCTTCTAGGTCACTGTGTTCTGTGTTCTCTCTAATTTTTTCCAACCATGTATGGGCTGCATGACAAGGGAGTTGCTGAGGGGGTTGGGTCAGGTCAGTGTGTCAGCAGGGCTACCAATTCACCTGGGTAGGAGACTGGGACAAAAGTGCGCACCAGTCGAAACCCCTAAAGCTCCAGCCTGGTCTAATTGGTGTATGAGACTTTCTTACAGACACTTCTGAGTTACCCTCAAGGGAGTAAGAATTTTACCAACTGTATGGATCTTCAATTTAAAGAATACCATGACCCAGAGGACTTCACAGATGTCAACCTTTACAAAAATTACTTAGCGTATCTTTAACTCCAGTGTTAAGTTTTCAACCTCCTGCTAAGTAGCAAGAAATTTAACTTTGAAAATTTTACTTGTAGTATATAACAGTTGGTGACTTTTTAGGTATCTTCCTACAGAAGCAAGAGAATGCTCATTAATCTTCGTTGTCCTAAAGCCTTCTTTCGCTGTTTGATGCGTCAGGCTAAATGTAACAGGAGTAATTTTCACATTATTTATTCAACTTCCTTGAACTTCAAGATGTACTATCTTCTCTCCATTGATACATAGTGTAAACCAGCTGAGCAAATGGTACTAAAGCAAAGTCTATTTTGTATCTAACTGTAGATAGCTTAATGTTACAGTATTTTAGGGCAAAAAAGGAAATGAGAGAGAGGAAAGATATCAAAATTGATGAATTGGAGAAGTAATATTGGAGGCTACTATTAAAATTATGTGGAGAAGGAGATGTAGCAATATTCCAACAAAGAAGAAAAGAAAACAGCAAGCAAGAGGCAGTCTGTGCCTAATTAAATCTTGGAAATTAGAGAGAAAATACTCATAGAGAATAGAGATTTAAGGAAAATAGAACATAGTACAAAGATAAAGAAAATAAGTAGATGGAAATGTTTAAAATGATTGAAAATCAAAGTGAGCACTATTTCTTCACCTCCCCAGAATATTATACCACCAACTGACAATATTAAGAAGCGATATGTAACCAGTCAAGGGCATTTTGCCCTTGTGCCCCTATTATGGCAATGGTCTCAACTGAATCATTTTCAAAGGTGGCATTTTAGCATGAGTCTTCGTCATTTCCTCCTTGCCCGGAAACAATACCTGACATCCACAATTTAAAGGCAGAGAGATTGATTCCGGCTCACAGTTTCAGGAGTTTCAGTGCGTGGTGGCAGACTCCAATGCAGACGCCACACGGCGGCAGGGGAAAACCGCTCCTGGCATGGTGGCCAGGAAGGAGAGGGGAGCAGTCAGAGAGGGAGATTTATCCCTCTGTGCCAGGCCCCAGGGACCAGTGTCTAACCTGGCCCCTCCTCCTAACATCGAGTCAGCTGTGAACTCTTCAGGGCATTAAGCTGCTGGTGATTGTAGTGCTCCCATGAGGAAATCACCTTCTGATACATCAACCTTCTGAAAGACACCAGATCTAAAGGATAACACCATGCGTTGCCCCTTCTTCTGCGATGCTGGGCTTTCCTTCCAATGCATGTGCTGTCCGGGAGAGGGCCAACCAGTTCCCCACAATCGACTTATAACTTTTTTTAATAATAATTCAAGTGAAACTGCATGATGTTACTAATGTGTAAACATTAATGTATCCGGATAAAGCCTTAGACATTCTCTTTTAAATTATCTATTAGGTATATTTAACATTTATTTCTTTTATTTTGTTCTTATAATTTCAATTATACTATCATAAAAGCTGAGAATATGACAAATGAAAATGGAAAACAAAGGAAATAGAATTTTATACATAAGGAGACAAAATAATCCAGCAGCAAGGAATTGTATGGGGTCAGAGATATTTCCCATCACTAGGAAATAACAGCCACAATAATTGTGTAATAGCAACTCTAAAGGCCTTGCTCAGCATTAGATTGAAGCTATTCCACTTGACTCATTTTAAAGGATAATTAAATTAAATTCTAAACAATTGATCTAAACATTTTTTGGTGAAACTAACTGCACATTTCTCTCTTTTGTCTCCAATTATTTTTAATGCATAATTTTATTTTTGTACATTATACCTAATTTCATTCTAAACATAAAAATCTAATCATACCTGTATCTTTCTACTAATTGAAGGGAAACATTTTTCAAATGAAACATTTTTCTTTTACAAGGCAATTTATATCTTCTTAATCAACACAGGACATTTTAATTAGAATAGATAACAACACGATTTTTATGCTGAAAGCTGTGCTAAAAGCTGTGCTCTCTGTTAGTCCATAGAGATTACCAGGCAGCATGATGGTTCCTAATAAAATGAAGATTATTTGAGAAAATTACAACAAAATTTCAATGCAATATGTTCAATTTTTCATTCTATATTAAAATATAATTCAAATGACTAAAAATATTGAGATGTCTATGTAAAGACTTAATGATGACACTTATGGTTTTCATGGAATATTTATCTTGAGCCATTTAAACTGACAACAGTGACAAGTCACTTGCACTCCTGGAAAAAATAATCATGACTTTGCTCTTCAAGGAAGACTCAGAATTAAGACATAGAAGAGTGCAATTTCTTTTCTTCCATCTTGTTTTTAGTAATTGTTCTGAAGTCAAAGGAAAATAATAATCTTCAATGCCAAAATATTTTATCTCTTTTAAGAGTTTCATCTGGACTTCAGAAGCTCATTGGACGTGCTGATCCAGAAGAATTACTACATATTTCATTCAGGATTCATGCGAACTTACAGTCAGTGGGAGAATTTCAATCTAAATCAGAGCAAAATAGCTGTCACAATTTAATAAAATTTATCCAGAGAAAAAGTTATTTTAACCATGTGAAATAATTTCTCCTGATACTATTCAAATATTTGTCCATTCATTAGATGTTTGTTTTCATGGATAACGTTCATTGGAATTTTGAAGATGGGTACAGAATGTAGAGTGAATGTAAAGAGTTATAGGAGCACTCCACAGGCTTCCTGCTTACACATCTGTCTGCTCTTACTCTCATTTACCCCATTTCCAGTGCTGGCAACAGTAAACTCTGCATGTGTCTCACATGGTTTCTATACCGACACATTTGCACATTCGGTTACATCTGACTGAAACACATTTTTTTTTTTTTTACCCTCTTTCATCTAGAAGATACACTTTTACAGTGGCCAGAACTTTCACTCCTCTCAGCAGCTTTCCCAGAATCCTAGGTCTTTGCAAAGTTATCACAATATCTTCTGTAAAACAGTATCATAGCAATTTTAACAATTATTATTACTTCCTAATTCAAGGATCATTCTTGAAGGTGAAGGGGCTTGTACTATTCACCCTTGTATCAATAGGAAGTAGCACATCGATTTGTTGCTCCCCACAATGAATGTAATCATTATGCACTGCAAACATGTATAAATAAAAAGAAATAAATAACTGAATAACTGAAACTATATGCTCTAACTTTTTGAAAGGCTCGAATGACAAATAAGTTGAAAGCATATTATTTTGATGTAAAATCAAATACTTTCGTTACAGCTTATTTATTTATATTGACGATAACTGTTTGGAATCTTCTTGCTAGTTTGCTAGTAAGGACTAATGGTGGGTAACTGTTGTCCGGATCAACCACTGCCTACATTTTACCACATGCCTATACCATATACGACACAATAGATGTGGTAAGGGGACCAAGAAAGGAGAGGAGGTGGAAGGGAAGAGAAAATGAAAGTAAAAGTAAAATGTGTTGTGTCCACGTACCAATATCCCATGATGAATGTAATCTTCATGAATGTATATCATATAATGATATACTGCAAACACATGCTAATAGTATTTTTTTAAATAGTAAAAAGGAAGACATACAATGGAATGACAAGAGTTATATAATGTCTCAAATTTTGAACAAAGTTGAAAAATCTTGAGAACATGTAATGCAATATGGTAGTGTCAAATTCAGGCTCCTTGGTAGAAAGGTAATAAGCACATAATTCATTTTCAACTCTAAATAACAAAACAGAACACATAACAATATAAAATGAAACTCAAATAGAAATTATATGAAAACAATGATGTTGATTATTAAATAATACACTGAGGTAATGCTACTGCATCATTTGGGGTTTGTTAGAGGAACAGACATGATATAAGCAGGGTTACCGTGGCCACCTTCAGAGCCAGGGGTGGAAACATGTAAAAGTGCTGTCCGCATGCTGGAGAGCCAGAGGCTCCTGTCAAAAGTTGCATGCCTGAAGCTCACTGCAGAGTCCTGTGCGAGTCCTTATCAGAAAGCCAAGGGGTCTACACTGGAAGGCTAAAGAGTCTGCACTGAAAGCCTGAACGGATTTCCACAGGTTCTGGCAAAGACTGGAGTTCCACTGAAGAGGCAAAAACGTAGATTTCCTTCTTCCTTTCCTTTTTAATTCATCTAAGCTACGTGCCTATTTGATGGTGTCATTCACATCCAGAGTGGGTCTTCCTCCTTCAGTAAATCAGTCATGCAGACACATCCAGAACTGTGCTACATAATCTGCTACATGTTTCTTATTCAAGGGGACACCACAAATAACTATGACAATTAGATTCAGCGTGTTCCCCAAAATGTAAGTTGAACCTAATCTACCTGTGATAATATTAAGAGTAGAAGGTGTTTAGGAAGTGATCATGTCAAATAGAAGAGCTCTCAAGGATGGCTGGAGAGATCATAGAAAAGGATGGCAGACCCTATGTTCACACTCTTTAGCTCTTCTGCCGTGTAAGGACACAATGTTTATTTTATCTTTCTTTCCCTTTTGTGCCTCCAACCATGTGAAGACATAGCGTCTCTCCCATCCAAAATATATGATGGCAAGGTGCCGTCAGGGGAGCAAAAACCAGACCTCGATGAACTAATCCTGCCAGTGGCTTGACCATGGACTTCTTGGCATTTAGAACCATGGCAAGTATGTTCTAGTCTTTATAAATTACCCAGTTTAGGTATTTTGCTATATCAACATAAGTAGACTATCATAGATATATTCTTAAATTAATTGTGTGTTGCAATGAAAAGTAATCATAAAGTCAAACTGATAAGCTATTCTACTTACATGAAATAATGGAATATGTGCATCTGGACATTTAAAGTAGAAATAAAGGTAAATGAATAAAAAGAGACAGAAATGTGACTTTTGGGATTTTCAGAAGACACGAAACATAAACACCAAATGTCTCTAATGAAGACTCCTACAAACAAAATTTACCAACTTCTAGAAACTTTAACAAAAAATGTAGGTATATGTTTGTTTTTGTGGCTTTCTATGTGTAAGGCAAATGTAATTTTCCTATTTATTTTTGTATTCTACTGCTTTACCATCTACGCTGTTCTGTGTTATCTATAATCTTATTTATAAAACATACTTATGTAACCTCACACAAACAAATAAGTACATATCCTTATAAAGAAGTGGACTAAAGTTTATTTTTAATTATTATTTGCTGAATACATGTTCATGACCAAGGCCTATGTATTAAATATATTACTCTTATTTAATAACTAAGATAAATAACCTAAGCAAATGAAATGTAGGTTTTTTGTTTGTTTGCTTGTTTGTTTTGTTTTGTTTTTGGTGCTGGGGATTGAACTCAGGGCCTTGTGCTTGCAAGGCAAGCACTCTAACCACTGAGCTCAATCCCCAGCCCAATCTAAACAAATTAAAAAGGAAATAGTGTATTTTGGCTCATAGGTACTATCATTGGTTGGCCCCGTTGCTTTGTGGCCTGTGGTGATGTACTTTACCATGATAAGGATACAGAGTAGAGCAGAAGTTCTCTCTTCTTAAGAAGGGAAAGAAAAGAGAAAGAGACCGAGATACAGTGATCTCTTTCAAGAGCATAACTTCAAAAACGTGGGGGGGTCCCACTATGCGCCACCACCTTCCGATAGCCCTCTGCTGGGAGGCGAGCCTTTAAAACAGGACCTTTGGGGGACATTCCAGACCCACACTGTAGCAGCATGCAGAATAATTCCAACCACAAATGGTTAGCTGTATTTATGTGTTCGATTGGAGTGAATAAACAGTCATTATTTTCTGCCCTCACCAGAATAGTTCTTCCAGACTTTCTTTTTACAAGATTCTATTCACATTCGAATTACCTCTTACTCCTCTCTCTTAAACCGCCATCTTCCTTCTAAGTAAAATGAGAATTTCCAAAGCAAAAATGTAACAATTTCTACTCATGGCTAGTTCACCTAATTTGTCAATATTTGCTTAAAGTATAAATGCATGTCGATATGCACATTTTGACTGAACACAAATGAATGTGTTAAAATTATTGTACAGATAAAAGCCTCAGCAGAAGACAAATATCATCATTATGCAGTGGAGTGTGAGACTGTAGAATAAATATGATGCTATTCAAAACATAACTAATATGAGAATTAATGAACTATTAATATAGCAGTAGGGTATTTTTTTAACCTTTATAGTACATGTTTGCAATATATAATGATCACATTGACTGCAGGAGATTAGTATATGTATATAACACATTTCAATTCCCCTTTCTCCCCCACTCCCTCTACTCTATTTTATTTTTCCAGCACCAGATTCATTTATTTATAAGACCTTATGAAGTTAATTCTCATATATGCAGATTAAATACCAAACTAATAGTTCAAAGAACATATAAACCATGTACTAAGGACAATTGGACAATTGTACTAAGTCAAGTTACACTTTTAGATACATTGTCTGCACTGGTTTACAATACCTTTTTCTTCTTTCTCTTTGTTCTTTTTATTTCTCATTATATATATATATATATAATTTTTCACATTATAATGGCGAGACTCTCACTTCCCAGATCTATTAGGTCTGAGATTCTGTCTTTTGTATAGTACTAAATATTGCAACTCTCATCACACTTGTTCCTTTCCTCTCGTAGGTTTGTGATGAAATAAAATGTTTACAGTCGACTTTGCCCAGACAGAATATTGCTCATGATAATATTGTCGCCAGAGCCTTAAACTCTCATTTCTCTTTTGTAGTAACTAATTTAGAAACAGGATATTTTCTTTAATCACAATAATACAGAGCAATTCCCAAGAGAAATTGTGCGTGTGTGTGTGTGTGTGTGTGTGTGTGTGTGTGTGTATTCTAATTAATATTCTAGCTTCTAAAAGGATTACCTGTCCTTCCTAAACTTAGTGAGCTAAAATGCTCTTTTTAATATTTGTATTAAACTGTCAATCTATTTTAGTAGACCTCTGTATAAATTGTCAGCTTGTTTTTCAATATTCTCAATTTCTTTTCTTTCAAGTTTATTTTAATATTTTTCATACATAAATTATCAGAGATTAAACTTATAATTATAACATTTTACTGCTTTAGTGAGAAATACACACCTAGACTCTAAGCAGCTGTTACAGTTTTACCATATAGCACTTACTGGGGTTTTTTTTCTTTGGCTTTATCACATATCCTTCCCCATGTTTGAAATAAATATTCAGGTATTACGATAGCCTTGAAGGGTGACAAGCTTCATGTCCTCGCCAAGACTGTTAGACTAGCTAAACAATGAGGGTGCACTAAACAATGAGGGTGCACGTCCCACGGCAGAAGGTCCCTGACCCGTCTCCCGTCCACGCTGGCAGCCAAAGATGAAGACTGACATCACAGAATCTCGATTGCTCACCAGGATCGCCCGTTTCTCTGTCTCACCAACAACTTAGCCTGGTCAATGAGAACATCCACTCACAACGAGACTCTGCCCTGAAGGAGGAAAGAGGACACTTCTGTAGTAGAAAAATACCTGCCTCTACCTTACTGTCTTCTACTCATTCAGAATATTTTTTTATCTTCTTGCTTGATTCTTTTACTTTCGTTTAGCAGAGAGGACATCTCTGACATTTTACTTTCTAAATTGTGACAAAATCCAACCTCTGCTGTTTGTGTACATATGTGCATATTTTGTTTTCTATTTTTTTGTCTGTTATCCTGACCATTTTTAACAAATCTTTTTATTTATTTCTAGTAAAAATAAATTCAAATAACCCCAAAGTGCATAAATGACTTTGTTTGAGCCTGATACTCCTTTAAGTTGCTACTCTTTATTTCTTGTCTTTGTCACATTCTTTGATGACAGTAGATTTGTTCGCTATGCCCAGTTCGTCATTACCTATTCACTTCCTACTGTCTTGGGATTAGCTTCTCCTTTCTAACACTGAGGTCTCTCTTCAAAACTGGAAACATATTTATGCATTTATAATTGTACATAACTATATGCATACAATTATGATATCAATATTTTTGAGTCTTTCGATTTTTTTTTTCTTGCTTTCCGATTTCTACCCTCCAAATCCAAGCCATTCAGTCAATATATTCATTCTCACTGTGTTCCATGGTCGGGTAATATTCTCTCTCCCTACTGTTGCCTGTCTGTCTATGGGCCAGTCTTTCACACATATGTACATATTTTTATATACATTCATAAGTGTATCCACAAATACATTTAATGTGTTCTTTAATATATGCTTCCTTTAAAATCATTGTTATAAAATGCCCGTATTTTAGTATCTTGCCTTTCTAAAGCCAAAAATTTTAGGCAAAAGTACTTCTATCTATGGTATATTCATAATTGACTCCTGTTAATGTCAATATAATATGCCATCTTTTACAGATGTATGCCCTGATTCCTGTAACCCTTCCCCTAAAGATGGGTTCACTTGATTTCCTTGGTCCTTTTTTATGCCATTAGCAATAATACTGCAAGATACATTTTTGTATACATGTCTTAGTGTTTGGTATTTTTAATTCTGAATGATATAAAAGTACTTAATGACTTAAGTGTTGTAAGCAATAACAACCACTATACACGCTTACCGTAGGAATACACTCATGTGAGCCACCTGCCTTTGATGGATTTGCATTCATAGGTTCCTTGGGTCAAAGGATAGGAACATTTATAATTCTGGCAAATGTTTCTGTTTCTCTTTCCCAAACAGGTTACAATAATACACATTTCTTTAAAGAATCAAACATCTGTTTTCTTAATATTTCAGCTCTCAGTGAATGATACCATTTTAAAATGTTTTGTATTAGACAATGTGGGTGGAATCACGTGGTTAGTATGATTTAGATTCTCATTACTAATAAGTTTGAGCATATTCTGTCTTTCTCTGACTCTCCCTGTGCCCTTTCCTCTTTTCTCCCTTCCCTCTCTTTTCCTTTCTCTCCTCCCTGTTTTGACAACCAAGACTTACTCGTCTGGAAATAAATTGTTCATATACACTGATTAGAGTAATGGATTGTGATTTATCTAATTCCCATCAATTCATAAATCTTTTGAATAACACTGCTATTAATCATTGTCTTCAATTACTTTTTCCAAATCAAATAAAGATTTATTTTTTATCATTGGTATCCTTTGCATAGACATACTTAAATGATTTATAGTTGTTTCTTTCTCAAATTTCATTTTAAGTTTTCAGTTTCCTTACCTGATTGAGAAGTTCCTTACACCTCTTGAATTCATATACTCTTCTAAAGTTAATTTTAATATATTTTTGAAGATGTTTTCAACATATAACCTATTTTCAATTTAATTCATACCTTATGAGATAGTTAGATAATTTTTTTCTTTCATAGTGATATTGCCATCAGTATTTGTTGAATAAATCATGGTTTCTTTTTTTCATTCAACTGAAATATTGCTTGTATTTTTCTTCAATTCCAACATTTCATGTGATCTATATATTACCTCTATTTAATTAATATGCATGTTTACTCATAAGCAATAACCAAATTTATTCTATAGCAGTAACTCTATTTCTGTTGTATATAGTAAAGCAATCATTCGTTCTCTTTTTTATTACATCTGTTGGAATTGTCATATGTTTAAATATTTCTTAATCATAAAAATGTTTTTATCATATTTAAATAGCAGTTCCAAAAATATAGGGATTCCTTTCCTTGTGTTAATATCTTATTTTTAATCCTATACAGATATGTTTATTATATAGTGTCTTTATACTTCTCATTACACTATCCTTATATATTACATGCTTTTCTTGCCTCTGTAAGTGGACTAAAGTAAAACACTAGTTTTTACAAATTGTCTTGTACCTTTGTATAATTCGACACATTTGATTGTTCAATATGGTGATTTTTAGAGGTGTCTTGACTTTTCTAGCTATATCATTATGATGCCTGCAACTAAACAACAGAAGTTTTCCATCTCCTTTGTCCAATGTTCGTTCAAAGTCTGTTTTTTCTTATCTTATTGAATTGGACTTTTATGGAAATCAATGAGGAATCTGATTACTCTCAGATGCAATCTGACACTCCCATTATGACTCAAAATCATATTAAAGCATTACGATAAAGCATATTTTAGTCCACTTCCTTAATTTTTTCATGATTTTTTCCAATTATAATAATTTTTATATTATTCTGTAAGCAAGCTTTATACTATTTTAGTAGTTTTGTTTGCCATTTCCTTTGCAGTTTAAAACCATACAGATGACTGAGAAACATGTTCATGAGAATACAACTTGGAAGTGGTAATAATCTTTTCGTTACGAACTTTTAAACCACCCCTTAAAGATAATTTGCAGCATACTTGGAAAAGTGGAATAATGCATGTTGGAATGGAGAAAACCTGCTACATAAACGTTCTGGTTCAGTTAATATGGAGCAGGAAGAGATTTTGAAAGAGTGTTGGATGATACCCCAAGGCAGAGGGAAGGAACTGAAGATAAATTACCTGAGATAAGAAAAAGGAAATTGACACTACTGAAGAAAATACAAATGAAAAGAATATAAACGGAATTAAAAGCAAGAAACTCTTTCTAAGTAGCATGTTTATACCTGTATCATATTTTGAATGTTCCATTGCAAAATTTATTTTAGCTTTGTGCTCTGTATATTGGGCCTTCAGTTTCGCCTGTGTGAGGAAGGCTAACATTTTTTTTCTTCTTGTAACATACATCTGTATGTTACTAGTGTGTTCACATCATGAACAATGATGATCATCCAGAGACGGTAGTCCAAAGCCAGTTCTGGGGCTCAAGTTTTAAGATATAATCAGTCACCACTGGCTTTGGTGTTGTTTTACTTATGTAATTTTAACTAACTCTGACCCATTTTAATCTGTGAGGCTCAAACGGAGCAACATGTTTGATTCTTAGAAATTTGAAGGAAAACATCCGGAAATGTATTGAAAAGGAGCAGGGTGGGGGATGCTTCCAGAATCAGAAATATTAAGAGGTATAAAAAATGTCGAGGCAAGGAAGGCCCAGCTATCACGCGCAAACTCTATACAACTGTAAATATTTGTAAGTAAAAAGTGAAAATTGGTAAAGTTTCTTCTTTAGATAAGCACTCATGTTGACAAACACCCATGAACAAATCTATAGGAAAATAATAAACTGGAGAAAAAAGTACTTAAAGTACAGTAACAGCTAAAGAGTTGTTTTTCATGAGTGAAAAATTTACAAATAGGAATACTAAATAAGAGTTATAATCAATAAATAATAGATACACAAACTAGATCCACAGAAGACAATTTTCAAAAATGACAGTGACATCAAGGGTTCAGAATTACCAATAAACAGACTAAAGCAATTTAAAATAAAACAACACTTTAATACACAATTTTAAAGAAAACTGGAAATATTTCTGACTCTTGGTATTGTTTGGGGAAGAAAATTGCTGAGATACAATAATGGAGATGCTTGTGTATTTTTAAATATTAATTTGTGTCTTGCCATTTAATTTTTGATATTTTTACAGGACTCAACTCTCCACTTTTAGGAAGTCTTATCACATTAATTTTGTCTGCCTCAGAATAATTTGTATACAAGACTCATAATTTGTATACAAGACTCATATTATCAGTTATATATATACATATACATGTATGTACATGTTTGCGAAACATAATGAATATATTCATCACAGAGAGCTGCTACTTTCATATATCACTCTTAATCCTTTTTACTTCCTCTTCTTTGTTTTCTTAGAGAATTTTTCTGTATATAGATGTTTCAATTCATAATTTCAGTATCTTAACCCTGCTATTCCTGAAAATAAAATCTTTAAAATGTGGGTTTAGAAAATAAAAAATTTTCTGTGGAAATAATAAATAATCTCCTACAAAGAATATAGAAAATATTTGATGGGTGCAATGACTATGAAAAAGGACATACAGTTAGATGTATAGTTCAATCCCAGTCCTCTTCTCTTACCTATATACCGAGCGTACTAGGGAATCTTGACATTTTTCTGCACTCCTTGATGTGAATGACAGATGTGAGAACATAATTGGTCTTCATTCAAAGTCACAAACATGAGAATGAAATACACACTTTATAAGACTCAGTTAATCTGCTAATGACTAGCTCAGTTTGATTGTTTGAACATAGTGAACAAAAAATTATGTACGTAGACCAGAGAATAAATCTAAGAAAAAGCCTTTTAAATCACACACCTTGAAAAGCTGTTAATTTTTTATGAGAGTTTACATCCTGTTCAGACCAAGATGAAGAAATATGAAAATCACTTATTTCTAAGAGTTATAGCAGAATATTCTTAGTCAATATTAAAAAGAAGGTAAGTTTTTTCTTTGTTGTCTCCTCTCCAATCTATTGACCTTTTATTTCTCATAGGCTCTGTATATTTATCTTATAGGAAAATATTTTTTAAAATTATTTTGTATGTTATAAAATATTAAAGTCATACTATCCTACCTTTACTTTCTAGAAGGGTTCATATTAGAAGTAAAGGGATTACTATCTATATAGTGCTCTTTAAATAGCTTAGGCTACATAGAAACAAAATTTTGTCAGATGTACCCATTATCTCTCTAATGCTGCTATATCCTAGACCTCCTCAGCCTCTTGTTTCAAACTCAGTTCACTGGCACCTTCAGGGCATTATCACTCCTCCTGTTGTGCAAGCTAGATATGTTAAAGTCATCTTCAAAATTCCGTCTAGTATGGCAATTCTAACTCGAGTAGTATTGATTTTTATCTCCCGAATATTTCTCACATAATTTTACTTCTTCCCACTCTCCACTCACTCGACCCTTGTCCAGACTGCATACTTTTGCAGGATTGACTAAGAAAAAAGTCCAGATTATTTGCAAGAGCAAATAATCATTTGAGTCTTGCTAGCACAGCAATTCGTAGTAATGTTTTGAAGGAAAAACAACATTCAGGAAGAAGTAAGAACAGTCGGCACTTGTGAAGATTATTGGCGTGAATATTCCCCAGCCTCCTCGGAGTCACTAAACCCCCAACATGTCAACTTGACTCAGTGAAGCACCCCTAGCAGACTTTAGTGTGGCGCACGCTGGGTGTGTCTCCAGAGCGTTTCTAGAGGTGATTGCCACGGAGGCCAGACACCTGGAACGGAAAAAAGGAAACAAGAAGGAGGAAGTTGGCCGGAGTCTGAGGAGTTCCATTCTGCTTGAGCAGGTGTGTCTCTTGCTGCCATTGTCTGTGGGCCTCAGATGCCTGTTCCTTCAGCCTTCCCACACAGACTCAGCAGTGACTCTCCGGGGAGATGGTGGGCTTTCTTCTCAGCCTGGTGCTGTATGCTGGTTCGATTCCTCTCGTTCTTTGGCATCCAGATTCTTGGACTGAGCGGCTAGTGGGTCCTGTGCCTCTCCAGAGCAGCTTGTGCACTCTCGTTCCTCTGATTTGACAAGGCCACCTGATATGCAGTGGTGTCTCAGTTCATGAACATGCTCTTTCCATGATTCTGGACTCAAACCAAATCGGACAAGAATGAAATCAAATTTCTCCATAAGGCCATTAATGAACCTAAGCATTGAATTGCATTAGATTCTTATACAATTTAGTTTGTGACCAGAATCGTGGGAAGAAAGAAATTCATGAACCAAGGTACCACTGGCCATTCATTTCTTCTATGTATGTATGTATCTATCTATGTATCTATCTGTCTGTCTGTCTGTCTAATCTTTCCACTTTATCGATCCTTTCCTGTAAAGAGCCCTAGCAAATACACCAGTTTTTTGTTGTTGTTGTTGTTGTTGTTGTTGTTGTTTTTTTAACGATATCAACAGGGGAGAAATATTTCAGGCTACTATTTGGTAAATCCAATAAAATTAAGCTTTTATATGTCCACCTAATAAAGTAAAGCATCAAGTAATCTTTGTACAGATGATTTTTTTAATCTAATTAAGTTTGCCTAAAGCTGTGTAGGAGAATTTATGATCTACAAAATAGTTGTCTAGTCATCAGCAATTTGGCAGCATTTCCAGTTGTTTTCCAAAGATCTTTTTTCACCCAAGTGATTAAGAAATGGGTTATTTGGTACCCTGCCCCCACCCCTGTGGCCAGGTATAATGATCTCTGGAAGTTTCACTCATTAATCAAGTCATCAGTTTTATAAAAATTTATTTTGGGATTTAGAATTTTAATTCTTAGAGTAACAATGTTGAACACAGTAGTATAAGAGCATACTTTTATATGAACCAAATATCTATTTGTATATTACATTATATTTTTGGAATTGTGTTTGTATTAGCTTCTTCTTTAATCCTCTGATAGCTTCTTGCAAATAGGTAGGTAGGAAGGTAGGAACTATTATGGGTCTCTACTTTATATATGAAGGAATTAAGACTTCTGAAAAATTTCTTGACTTGTCCAAGATTATAGAATTGTAAGGAACATGCCAGTCAGGAAAACAACAGGTCAAATGAGCAGACTGAACAAAACTCAATATAAGAAATTCTTGGACATTAAAGATTAGGTAAATGGCTAAAGTTTCTGAAACTTAAAATAAAATAAATCTACATGCTATGGCAAATCAAGGCAATTTTTGCTTCATTATCTTAGATGACATTTAATTTTTTTGACATGTGGTTAATTTTGATATGTGTTATGTGATGGATTCTAGAAGTCACAGAACCAATTGCAGACATTGAATTCTAATCTAGAAATACCAAACAGTCTTACTAATTTATTACTTTCTTAACTGTAAGTATTCACCTGACACTCTTTTTTTTGGTCATAAAATGCCACAGTTATTTATTTATTTTTCTTTTAAACAAGTCAAAGAACACAGAACTAGGCAGAATGAGAGTACAGCAACATATCTTGTTGGCTAGAGATATTGAGAGGGTCCAGATGATCCTGAAATACATTTTTTAAACTCAACTTGATTTAAAAAATTCATAAATTTTTACCAGATGCTATAGTAATAATGAATGAAATGTAATTGTTCCTGTAAGTAAATTATAATGAATAAGAAAGACAAACATAAGTTGGAAAGAGTGCAATAATAGAAGAAAGTTTAAAAAATTAGTGGAAGTTCTGTGATATAAAAACAAATTATAAATGAGGAAATAGTTACAGATTGTAATGGTGTTTGAATACTGATAATGGCTGTCTACAGAGCTTTTCCAATAAAAATGTCCGATAAAATATCTAAGTTAAGGGATTAAGAATCAGTAATTATTTGAAAATTTCTAAATACATTTTTATTGCTTACATTTAAGATGTGTGTGATTTTGGTATAAACAAAGACTCTAAATTAATTTGGCACAAAATGAAAAGCCTTTGTAAAATTATATTAAGACATTAATATCTGTATTTAATAATTTTGTGAAGGGCAGGGCTTGGGGAAGTGTCGGTTTATGCCACCTCTGAGGGACAGCACATTCCTGCTGCTAAGAGGTGTTCTGAACATCAGCATGAGCTAAGTGGTGGCTTCTGTGAGTAAAGGAGGAGTTAAGAGGGAATGTGTACCATGTCTAATCACTTAGTTTATTCAACATCTGAATTAGGCAGGAGACAAGCATGAAATGGCTGTGTTTTCTCCCATCTCTGCCTTCAACCATTGTACATCAAATCTCCTTTCACTACTCTGGGTAAATCTTAGAGATTTTCAGTAACTCAGTTCTAAGGACTCAGGTTTTGTTCTCATTCAGATTTTTAAAAATCAAGCCCAGCCAAAATAGAACTTTATTTTTTTTTTTCAGATTTAATATACTTCCTAACTTTTTTCTCATTTGTAATGATGGTGAGTCCCTTTGTGATATCTTGCCAGGATTTTTCAAAACCAGCTAACTTTCTTGGCCCACAGTTTTGGTCAACAACAATGACCACAACAATAAAAATGTTATGTACTTGTCACAATGAATACAGGGGTGAAAAAGCTGTCCCTTTGCTGCCCCTCTCTCACGACTCTACTTTCTCTGAGGAATTACTTTCTCCAAGGCATGAATGTAAATCGGCTGGTTTAGTTTGAGTTGCTTTTTTAGCAGCCTTCAAGAAAAGATTTAAGTGCCAATAGATTACTAAGCAAGCAAAGGGGCAACAGTGGGATTTGACTAACACAAAGGCAGATAAGGAAGGGTGCTTTATCGAAGAGCCAGCTCCTCCTGTGGACAAGAGCACAGTCCCACTAGGGCAACCCTACGAGCCTACGTAAAATCCGTGCCTCGAACCTCTTCAACACAAGGGATATGGATGCTCATATATTTACACATCATTGTCCAGCACAGGTCATGGGAAGGGTGTATTAATTTCCAGGTACTTCTGGCCTCCTACACAAATGTCCAGACTAGGTCTATAAAAAGCTCTCAGACAAATCAGTGTGTGGGCTAGCAATTGGAAATCCAGGTAGGGGGTACTCTATCAGGTAGAATAGGAAATAGGATCTGGAGAGAGGGCCCAGAGCTGGCCTGCACTGCTTAGAGGAAGTGCCTCAAAGTCCACGTGGGGTTCTCTTGCACACCTTCTTCCTTGGCTTGGGGAATGTTGCTTCCCCAAGAAAAAAGGGGAAGGCTCAAAACTCTCTTCGAAATTCTATCACTCCTAAAATGTTTACAGTTGTTTCCTCTGACTTTCTAGTATTCTGCTCACGTTGACAGAGGAGGAAAAGGTACAGAACATTTTTGGCCACACTGTGTAAAGCTGTAACAGCTAACTGAAGGCTTTATATATTGTTTGGGAGTATTTAACACCTATAAAAATATGTACTTGGGTAACAGCTCTTTGTAATCATCAAACATATTTTTACACTTTGATTTTTTATGTTTTACCAAGATATGTTTTTCATGCATATTCACAGTTAAGCAATTTGACTCTGAAAAGAGAAGTTCTACTTCTCAAAACTTGCAGGATTTCAAATGGATAGACAAAATCTCAAGCAGAAGAAATACAGATCTAAGAATAAGAAAAAGGAATCTTTAAGAAAATAATTATTTTGAAAATCCTGATATTGCTTGATATTTCACTGTGACATCTGTAAAAAGAATACAAGGGCTATAATGACTTCTAACTTGTATTTTTTCTTTGATTTGCTGTAAATATAGAGCTTTTCATAACTTAAGTATTAAATTGAAATATTACTTACCCAGACTTTTTTTTCAGTTTAAAAATAGAAATGATATCCATGAAAGTTTTAATGGATTCCATGTTCCAGCTTACCCAGAGGAATTTTAGTTAAATGTTTTACTTAAGCCCCTTCAAGCTGAGTATTTTTATATGTAACTCACGATTTCATCAAACTCCCCTTCACTCACTCCCTCATGTTATATCTTATGTGATTAACTTCCACACTAAATTATAATTTTCATTAAGGACTGGTATTTTTTTTTAATGTTAGATTATCAGCCTCCCCATCAACTCCCCCAAATCCTAGTGTTAGCAAGATATGTTATATAAAAGCATTCTCTCCCCCTTCCCCTCTCTCTCTTTCTCTGTCCCCTCTGTCTCTCCCCTTCTCCCTCTCTCTGTCCCTCTCTCTCTTCACATGGTCACATATATACATATATCATATCTATCTGTCTCACAAAAATAAGATTCAAATACTTGAAACACTATTCAGAAGTTTTATTTTAACATCATCATTTTTTCTTGCCCCTGAAACATTTATGAAACATAGTAAAACAAGTTGCTAGCTATTATTAAATTGAAAGGTATTTATTTCAATCATTTCAATGTAAACATTCTGTACTATTCTACATCCATTCCTTTGTCAGTTAAATTCATTTTATAATGTTGAGATGAATAATAGAGAAATTCCATGGTATACACAATTTCAACTATTTCTCTGATGATAATATGTTTAATTGTGTGGTTCCCAAAGCGGGAGGATGGTGATCAGAGCAGATACACTTTCTGGCATAAGCCCTCTCCATTTAACTCATTCAGTCTCTGATCTTCGTGTTCCTCAAAAGGAAGAAGATCGCTCTTAGTTTGATATATTACTGTAATTACTTCCCTGTAATACGAATAGCTATGCTTAGGTTTTTAAAGATTATTCGGTGTTTGAAATGACCCCTTAAGTAATTAGAACTCTAAATTTTTATTTTTAAACTACCTAAGACTTTTATAATTTAAAAAAATTATGATTTCCAGAAATGCAGTGTTTTTTAAAGCAATTCTTTTTTTCTCTACAAAGAATATTTTACAAAATGAAAACAAACAAACAGAAAAGCATGACCAGAAATTTTTAAATTACTGGATGATCGGATAAAAGTAGACATTAAATTGATTTTTTTAGCTTGTCAGTATTGATAGTAACACTGAATTTAAGATTGAAAGTTTATTTTGTGTTAGGCATGTTTTAAGTACATGACACACAGTCTTCCTTGTAGTGCAGATTCTATCTTTCTCTCCAGTTTACAGGTGAGATAAGAGACTCTGGGCGTTAGTGACTTGATGGTGTCACTCAGCAGGTCAGAGACACAGCTGACATTTCAGCTTAGGGATCTGAGGACCACGCCTGGCCACCTAGAGCAGAGTTGTGAATTGTTCCAAAGAAAAACAATTGCTTGGGAATTATTAGAACTGAGAGAAATAAATCTTATTTCTAATGAATGTTAAATCTTTATATAACCTATATTCTATAATTCCATAATTAACAATTACATGTCCCACAATGTTTTTCTTACTTTTATTGTCTATGAATGATTCTTAGTGTTAAATCGGGGTTAGCGGCTGCCATCGTTAAACCAAATTTGGCTCTCAGATTAGTTCCTTCTGCACGGGGGTCTCTGAGGCAGCAGCACACAGCCTCAGGAATAATTGTCTTCTGGTTGCATTGCTGGGGCTAATTGCTAAAGTGTCAGTGTGGTCATTGCACGTCCTTTGACCCTTCTATACTGTCTCCAAATTTCAAGCAAAAAAGAAACATGCCCAAACAGTTTTGGTGTATTGAACAATTTCAAATGTATTCCTCTGGAAATATTGCATAACGAAATCTATTAAGACTTTTTTCTGCTCCATTTTCTCTCTCCTATACTCTGTACCCTCTTTGATCTCCTCCCTAGCTACTATGCTTTCTGTTTTATTTCTCTACTTCTCAGCATCTAGATGCCTCTGTTCCTTCTGTTCATTCTCTAATTATCTGGTATAGTTTAATAGAACTTCTTGCTTTAAGAAGCATAAGAATGGGGATGGGGCTGAGCTCAGGAGTAAAGCATTTTCCTGGCATGTGTAACACCCAGGTTCATTCTCTACACCGAAACATACAAAAACCACAACTGGAAGAATAGAACATTGCATTCCATTTGTAGAAAAAGAGCTAAGCATTCATTTTAATATGCATATTTCTGCCCCTAGGTTGCCAAAATTCTATGAAACTTTGTCTTTAGAAGAAAAGAAACGCTAATGTTTAAACTTTTTTTTCCCAAGCATTGATACAAAACGTTTTCCTTTATTCATGTTATATGGTAAAATATTAAATGGTTTTCAAAAGCATATTGCAATCACATCGATACAATTTGTCTGATACTGTATGTGGCTATTGGTTATGCTGCATCATAAATCACAGTGGATTTTTTTTTTTTTTTAATTTTTTTGTGTTGCCAGGGATCGAACTCAGGGCCTTGTGCTTGCAAGGCAAGCACTCTAATCACTGAGCTAAATCCCCGGCCCCCACAGTGGATTTTTAAAAATAACAACAATTTATTATCATTTTTGCTTTCTATAAGTTAGCCCTTCAGAGAAGGCAGGCAGGAAGTGTTAGCTCTCTTCCACGACTCTGGGTCTCAGAAAACAGGGGAGTCTGGGAGTTATAATCCTGTGAGATCGCCTTTACACACACCTCTTGTGGCCTCAGCTGTCTGGGAATCTCTCAGTTCTTCATGGAGGCCTCTTGAAGAGGACTCCCCTGCGGTCTCTCAGAGCTGCTTTTCCGCTTGGTGCCTGAAAGAATGTCACGAGCAGGAGCCAGGAGGAGCCATATCACCATTTACAACCTAGTCTCAGAAGGCACACAAAATCCCTCTCACCATGTGTACTGTGTAGCAACAGCCATGATTCCCGCTCGTGTTTAAGGAGAGTACAAAGAGATACTGCCTTGATGGAAAGCAGCACGGTTCTGGAGGAACAAATAAGACCAGAATATTCCTATACCCTATTTGGAAAATGCCATTTGCTTGAGCAACGTTTTCTGGTCTCTGTTTATATATGACCTATACACAGCAACATGTCAATTTTTTTTTTTTTTCTTTTAGGTGTGGATTTAAGCTTGAATTTTATTTTCCTTGTATTTTGGTATGAGTTACAAATACTCACTTAGCTCACTGAGGAATAATGACCATGAATTACTTTTGTAACAGAAAAGAGGAAGAAAAAAGAAAATGTAAGTGTTCCCTTTTTTCTTTAAACTATAAAAAGAAAAAAAAAAAAAGAAAGATCAGGATCAACAACACAATCCATGCAACAACTGCATTTCACGCTGACGTTGCCTCTATATCTTGCCTTCATCTTGCTGTTCGGGGAAAACCAATCCAAGTTGTTCTGCAACCACAGACCCAAACATTTCCAGAGCATCCGAAGCTTTGTTTCACACTTACTCACTTCCACCTACATTCTTTGGAACAGAGTACAATGAAAGTACAGAACTCAAGCTAGCTCCTGATAGTCTCTACCAAGTGTCTCAGAAAAAAAACTTCTAAAAAATGATACAGAAAACTATAGGCAAAAAAAAAAAAAAATCAAAGGCAAATGCACTAATCTTCCTTCTACATGTTCTTAGTCCTCTAATATCACATGAAGACTTTGACAAGAATTTCATTGTTAGTAAAATTTTCTTGCTGTTGAAATCAATAATTATTCTCCTGATATAGACAGTATCTTTCAAATATACAACATACCTCCTAATTTAGGTTGAAATTTATACTCTGATAACAATGTTATCAATTTCTAGCCTCTGTACAGTGCTTTCCTACATAACAAGTATTTTCATACATATATTTTCTTTTTCTTTGCAACTCCTTAAAAAGGAATCAGTTCAGCGTTAATGTTCTTTATTTTCAGAGCAGGGGAAATATCTTAAGCACCTTGCTTGGGTTATAACTACATAAAATTTAAAGAGCAACCAAGAAACTCCAGTTTCTTTCACAGTGCTGAAGAAATGATTGTCTCAAATAGATCCCCATCCGGACTCCTGCTCAAGATGTAACGGCCTGAGATGAAAGGTAGCTTCTTTACTAGGTATTCAAGATTGGTAGTCCCAGAATTAATATTCTCCTGAGGGTAGCTCGATGCCACTTCTCATGCTGCGTATGTCATCCAAATTAAAAAGTCTTAGTTTTTCAGTGTCATGCTTGACCGATTCAGAGTCTAGGAGTGCGGACACATGTCATGTAACTGTGTAGCCGCCTCTCCTCATATTCTTTGCACTTTAGTACAAGACAAAGTCTTCCCATATTAGGAAAGACTGGCTCAGGTGAGCCCCGCCGGTGGAAACTGACAGACTGCTTAAACTACTTGTCACCTTCAAACTCCCCTTGCCAAGAGGTTGGCACCCTCTGATAGCTAATTAACCATCATTATTATTAGTGTAGCTATTGCTTTAAGACTGTTTCTAAGCTTACCGGTTATTTTCAGGCTCTGTGTCCCCTACTCCTGCCCATTTGATTGGTTTTAAATTGCAACTGTCGACTACAGCTTTCTATAGCACTTACTCATGACTGCTCCAGCTTTCAACTTTCTCTTTCCATTCAGACAGCTAAATTGGAAGTGTATAGTGCTTGATTTATATTTAGATGTATTTTTTTAAATGAAGAGTTAAAAGTTAAAAGTCTGCACAGCTGCAGGAAACATTATTGAAAGTCCTTTAAAACCATTATGTAGACTCACTCAAATGGCTGCTACAAATGCACATTATAAAATCGGTCTTTTAGCTGTTAGCATTTCATTTGAGTTTGTACAATTTTCCCTTCCTATTGTCCATATTTAATGGTAATCATTTAGTATCATAAAGCTAGACATGTTGCTCTACATAAGAGTGATAATGGCATGTATAGAAAAATAAATGGGCAAGGAAGTAAATTTAAAAGTGCAGTGGAGGATTGAGGTGAAGGAGTGCATCAAAATTAGCTTTCAGTAATCTTGGAACAAGCTGGTTTAAACAAGTATGTTCATCTTTCTAAGAAGTTGGCAGTCAACATGGAGCGTTGGATTCAGAACTGGTCTACATAGTGTCTCAGAGATTGTATCACAAGCCTAAACCTTTCAGCCCTCTCCTCTCTGTCTCCTTCAGTATCAACTTCATTGAAGACCATTTCTCTTCCTTGGGGTAAAAATTGTTTGAAGAGAGACTAGGCTGCTTGCTGACATTCTCGCATTCACTACAAGAAGAGAGATTAAAATGTGGAGGAAGCAAGAGCAGCACTGAATATCTGAGCACAGCGGCCCACACCGGGAATCCCAGGACTCTGGGAGATTAAGGCAGAAGGATTGCAAATTCAACCTCAGACTGGGCGGTTTAGTGATTTAGGGAGACCCTGTCTCAAAAAACAGAAAGATGTGAAAGAAAGGCTGAGACCCAGAAGAGGAGAGTTGAGAACGAGAAAGGGAAGGAGAGAGAGAAAGGCAAAAAGATGGAGAGAAAGAGAGCAAGAGAACAAAGAGATGATCTGGAAGTCCTTTCTGACTGGATTCTAATTCTAGGGGAGCTCATCAGGACTTGTGCACTGCTACCTCAGTACTCTAACCAGCCACAGAGCAGGAGGACAGCCAGGCGTGGGTGGGGTGCACCATCGGAATGGACCTGTGAAACTTCTGCCCTGAGTCTCTTAAAGTTCGTGGGGCTACAGTGGATTCTTGAGTTTATCATTCTTTTAGAAAGAAAGACAAGGAAATAGATATTGCACACTCAGCCACCCATGTCTGCTATGAGTAGGTAAGGTTAAAAAATCATGAAATAAAATTTAGCCACGTAGAAAAGGACATGACCTTTTTTTTAATATTCAGCTCATATTTCATTTATGAATATCTCATTGGAAATAATTCAAATAAATCACAGAATTATAAAAGAAGTTACACTAAAATGAGTATATTTTAAGCCACTAGAGGAAATTTTATTTCCTCATTTTTTTTTTTTTAATTTGAGACCCTTAGAGGAAGCTTTGCAATTTATTTCCTTTATTGAAAGAGAATATGAGAACATTTCCTTTTTCTACAGGAAGGATCTCAAGTACTTTATTATTATTTTCCTCTTCCATTATATGAAATACAATTCTAATATCCTTATAACATAAGTATGCTAATTCATTTAACTCTTTGTAAATGCCTGCTATGACCAAAGTGTAAAAAGAAAATATCCTGGAAACTAAAAATAAGACAAGAAGAGGTTTGATTCTCGAGCTGTTTATGGTACAAAGAGTTAAGACCTGTGCATAAATAACTTCAGGGCCAGTTAGAAAATAAATGCCATTAAAGGAGTAAAGAAAGATACAGAGTAATGAGAACTGAGTCACTTTTCCTGGAAGGTTAGCTGTTATGTGAGTTTTCCAAAGCAAAGCTCAATTCCTGTTCTTGTAAAAATTGTTACTAGCTCTTCTTACTTTACCACTACTTATGTCATTATCAGCAGTTCTGTTCAGTCTTATCATATGTTGGTTTTACCTGCTTAGGCATCACAATAGAAGGAGTTCCAAGTGTAAAGCATTTAATTACTTCTTTGCCTCTAGTGATGTTATAAACTAAGATACTAACCTAAGAGTGTGCCTATGTGTTCAGCATGAAAAATAGTCTTCATCCTCATTCTACTTGTAACCTTTGAAGTAAACAGTATAATCTGCTAATGTGGTAAATTGATCTTATCACTATTTTAAGATTTAGCCAGTGATTTTTGTTTTAATCCACAGTTCCCCTAAATTGCCTGAAGTTTAGACTGAACTCAAACCTTGACTGGAATTATTCATGAATTCTGTCCCCGTATGTTTCTTCGTACTAGTATAAGCAATGATGATCCACACCCACAGAGTGAAATTGACAGAGGAGAAGTAATAAATAGCAAGGTAGTTAGTGAGGGTGGGCACTCTTTCAGCTGTTTCATCTTGAGATCATCTTTGAAAATTAGTTTTATTATTTTATCTGAAATATTATAAAATGTCAGAACAGGGAAAAAAGATTTGATCTTCAGTCCCTATTCCACCACTAACTAGCTGTGCTACATTTATAATTGTATTTGTTATCTGCCTGAATTTTTTCATGTGTAAAATGAGAAGGTTGAATCGTTCAATTCCTAACATCCTCCTTTCATGTCTAAACTTTAGAGTGAAATATTAGAAAATTATAAAATACAAATATAGATCACAAAGCTATGTGTAAAAAATATGCTCACATTATTTTATTTATCTGCATAGGAATTTCCATATATTAATATGGGTAATTGAAAGTTGGCTGCCTTCAATTTGGCAACAATAATATTATTATGTAGGAGGAAATTAACTGTTTTTCAGCCTTTTCAATGTGTCAGATCCTGGGAACGTTGCCTGCACTGTGTCATTTAATTTTCAAGTAATCCTTCAAGGTAGATATTACAATCTCACATGCAAAAATGAAGAACAGTAAACCACAGAGCTAAACATATTTGTCCAAGGTCATGCGTGGAACTAGTAAGTAGTGAAGGTGGGATTGGAATCCTAGTCGGCCAGAGCCTTGTCCTGCCGTCACATGATTCCACAGAATGGACTGGGAAGACTTTTCAATGGAAGTTAAAAACTGCACTTGTTTTTTTTTTTTTTTTTTTTGTTTGTTTGTTTGTTTTTGTTTTTTTGCATCATATATTCATAACTCATAGAAAACAGATACCTCAATAAAGTTTGAGCCGCTTTTGATTGCCAGAAACAATTTAAACAGGACAGTTGCAGACAGCATGCAAGAGTCAGTCTTCTTACTTTGTAGACGTGATGGGAGGGATTGCTCTTCTCTCAGGCTCCAGCAGAGACTTTGAAGTGCTCTACTGGGTATAATGGGGAAACTCTGGCCACAGCTTCCATTTATATAAAGAGAGTTTTATTTTAAAAGCACTTTCGCATGCATTATGTAAATATTTGGTAATGAATATTTAATCCAAAGTCATCTGAGCCTCATCCATATTTTTATGGGGCATAATTTAAGCAACTTTTAACCTCCCAGTATCTCTGCCCTCTGAAGAACCTCGTTTATGATAGCCTGTTAAAAACCAGATTTAATAAATGTCCAATCGCAATTCACCTTATTATAAACAAACCACTTCGTTCCAAGTTGCAACTTATTACAGGTGCTCGTGTTTGCACAGGTTCAGTGGGTCGCACTGTTGTTACAGTGCAAGCGAGGCACTGCAGGACACAGCGAGCAACCTACTCTGTGGGGCTAAAATTGCTCAAGATTAAAATTAAAACAATAAACTTCAGCTTAGATGTGTCTTCATTACTAAAGTATTGGGTCATTTACTTTAACAATGCCAACTTGCTTTCACTCTCCCGTTCCCTTTAATTAGTAAAGGAAGTAATATGCAAGAACACACCTCATGGTGTCCCATTACTTTGGAGAGATGATTTTCCTGTTCCTAAAAATAACAAGTCCAAGTCCTAAGCTGTCTCCAGAATGAAAAGCCTTCTCAGTGGAAAGATGCTCTGCAAATGCCAGAGTAAAATGACTAGCAACTTCTAAAAAAGAATGCACATGTAATAAAGATAAAATGGGTTTGGTATCTATTTTATATGGAATTTTGTGTATACAAAATTATGTGTTTTCTAGCTGCCATGGAAAAGTAATCTCAAGAATAATAGCCAGTAATTTCTTTAACAGAAAAAGATGAAGTTATTTAAACCCAATTATATATTGTTCATAATTAGATGTAATCACTGGAGTCTTACACTTTTAAAAGGTGTATATGGAGTTGCAGTGTTTAAATTTTGTGATTTTCTTTGAATCTAATAGAAATAGTACATATCCTTTCTGATAGATGGTCAGATCTGTTAATGCCACTTGAAGTAACAATCCGTCATATGTTTTACCTCCAAGTATTTTTGAAATGGTAGTGGCAATTAAATGTAACATCTATTAGATGTGTTTTGCCACTCCTGGCATGAGTCTGCAGATTGGTTTTCTTTATCCATGATTTTCAAAATAAATACTCCTAAGGGTAGGACATGATTTATTTTGATTAACACGATGGGCAGTTTAAACTGTATTTTGTGTAGGTAGGAGTCATTTGGTAGAATCACAAAGCAAAATTATTTTATCTCCCTCTGGGTATTCAGGGGTGAAATTTTCTCATCGTCCCTGAGTGATAATATGGGTGGGCTCCTACCTTTTCTAAGATGCGATAAAGAGATCTGTGATCATGTTGCATCACCAAACAAGTTCTCCTCCACAGAGACTGGAATATCCAGTTAATCTCAGTTTGATCTTTTCTCCCTTCCTCAGGTGCAGTCGTTTCTATGGACAGGTCTACGATCAGGGATGCACTTTGGTTGATGTCTTTATTTTTATTATTTTGGGTTTCTAACACAAATTCTTGGTCCCTTTGATTTAGAGTTAAAAACAGACAAAAAAAAAAAGTAAAAGAAATTAGAGTACAGAACCTCTGCTCTCATCAGACGCCTTGTCACTCGCTAGGCCTCATGGGTACTTAAAGCCCATTTGCGGAGGAAAGTGCCCTGCACTGCTGCCGCTGACCACTTTTAGTGTCTTGATACATTAGATAAGACACTCACTCTGGTAACACAGTCCGCGTCCTTTCCGTAGCCCCTGTGAGGCGGCTGATTTCTCTCGCCACTTTCCACAGAGTCGTAAAATGAAGCTCATTCAGACTGTTTGGTACTTTTGACCCAAATGCGACCCATGGGAACCAGGACCCAGATTTGACCTTTATTATAAGTGATAGTGTCAATTGCGGAGAAGCCGTTGCTCCTCGGCTTGCCCATAGCAACACTGCAGCGTGTCTGTCACACTGCAAGTTTCTCAGATTTGCCTGGGACGATGAACCATTGCATCATGACCCATCCTGAACAACAAGGAGCGTGTAAGAAGTTATCCAAGTCTTTTCTTAGAATCATACTTTTAACTGGAAAGGATAAAAGAAGACAGTCTATGCCACTTAGTGGGAGGTTGAAGGTGGGTGGGAAACCAAACATACTATAACTTGCTCTAAGAAAATCTCCATCTCCAAATGTGCCCCAGTCTCCACCCTCTGGATAATTTCTTTTTATAACCTCAGTTTGAGTGAAAGTTTCACGAATCACTTAATTAGTTTTCAGCCTCCTGCTTTTAAATTTTTGCAGAGTACACTTCTCTGGAATTAACTTCTATTGTCCTCATGTCTGAGCCAGAAGTAAAATAGGAAGAATATCACAATATCCTGTTACAAGCATGGCAGTATTTTCCTCCTTGAAACTGCCTATATAACAAAATTTGCAGAAATTGTTTTTTTTTTAAAGGATACAGATTGCTTCAACCCACAGAGTGTTGGGGAGAAGATATTTAGAAAAGAATTACACACTGGCATTTAAAAATCATTTCAATATTTGGCTTTTGTTAAATATAGCCTAAATTCTGACCATGAATTCTAGTATTGTTCTAATCTGTGCACTAATGATCTCTAGCTAGACCCTTACCGTCAGTGATCCAACATCCCAGTGGAATGCATGCATTATACTCTGTGCAAAAGTTTTTGAGAAGCATTTAATTTGTTTCTACAGGGTTTTTTTCCAACTCAATGCGTAGTTTCAAATTTAAATAAGAAATGAGAGGTATTACGAAGATATCTGCACTTGTTGCTGGTTTTAATTTTGTGCTCAAATGTTTGACACTGAATCGATACATTAGATTTTTCTTCTCTGGTGACTATTAATTGTGATATATCAATTTGACTAGACTGAGAAATGCCTAGTAGATTTGTAAAGCCCACTTCTGGGTGTATCTATTGGGAGCTTCCAGAAATAATTGGCATGTAGACTAAAGGGAAAAGAACCACTACTGGATGTGGATGGCACCATCCAATAGGCCTGTAGCCAAGATGGCGTAAAGGGGGAAAAAGGAAGAAGTTCAGTGCATTTTGGAGGCACCACTCCAAAGTTATAAGGCTAGTTACCAGTATCTCACTCTTGAATTGCAATCTATACTCAAATCAGACTGCTATCAAGAGAAGCTATAATTAACTGAATGTTTACTATGTGCTAGGTATTATAGAAACTGTTTAATGTACATTTGCTGACCAAAACTCACACATTTAGAAATAGATTTTATGATACCCAGTAATATATATATATATATATATGACAAAGACCTTAAATTCTTCTCCAAATTATCATACTTTGTAAGCAAAGGAATCAATAGGCAAATCAAAGATACTTTGATTGAAATGGACTGTGTGATTCAACTTCCCTAAATGGCTTCACAGAAATATAATACTGTAGGGAAGGAACTAGCATAGTGCCAATCACATAGCTCAGAAAGAGAACAGCTCTTCTCATTCTTGGAACCAATTTTCTTTTTATTACATGGTCAGGTGAGAAACAAACACCCAGAAATGCTATATAATTTTCCCAACATAGCTTCTGCTTTACCTAATTTTATATTTAAACTTATATGCACGCATGCACACACACACACACACACATGCACACACAGATAAGTTTACATCTGACCTCTACTCTTGGCAAGTCAGTCATAAAATACACACCATGTATATAAGAAAGAGTAAGCCAGGATTCCTGCCTCTAAGCGTCTTGTGGTTTAGTTTTGAAGGTAATACAGATTATAAGATAATCAATTAAATGTGGTGATAGAGAAATGAAAAATAAAATTTGGGTGGGCCAGGTTGTGAATGAGTTTTTTTTTTTTTTTTTTCTTTTGTAGCAATTGGAGAATCAGGTTCCATTTCTGCAAAGTATGAATTTTTCCATGTTGTAAATTACATTGCATGCAATTATATTCATTATTCCATTTTTATTACTCATTCAAGTAATTCAGTCACTTAAACAGCTACACCAGTGAACAGTCTTGCCTTCCTCAAAGCATCTAGTGAATGTCTCAAATGACTAAGCAAGGGATGACAGGCACTATGGCTTGGGGAAGCTTGACTAGAAGCTTAGAATGATGTGGTTTCCAGCTTTAAGAACCATCTAGTTCCTGACCTCATGAAGGCTACCTTTAGGAACAAAATATAAGTAAAGAAAGAAAAGCAAAGACATACAGAAAGTGATAAATATTGTGATAAGTCACGTAAGAACTGGTAGTGAATGTCCTATTTTAAATCTCAGTGGGTTTCATTGAAGTGGAAAGACTCTTAAATGAACAACTCCTATTTTATAGTCTCTTGATTCTTCTCCGATTAACAACCAACGATATAGCAAGCTTACTGTTATTCAGATATGTACCAAATATTACTATTTAGAATCAGAGTAATTTCTCAAATAAGACTGAGAGACGTTTGTAAAGGCCATTACCTCATCAGAATCTAATGCCTCTTCTGAAGGACAGGAGACTCTGGAAAAGAAGGATCAGATTTTGGAAAAGTGAAGATAAAAGAAAGGCCAAAGGAAAGGAATTTTTTTCATTATTCTGTGGACTTTAATGGATCTCTGTTGTCAGTCTAATTTGTAAAGATCAATGGTTTCTGTTAAACTGCAATCTAGGCGTCGCTATCTCTTTTTAATTCATCTGCTCAGCACACGCTTTCCATTTTGAAAGATAAGAACATGGGGAGTGTTCAGATATTTTTACGAGTCCTTTTTCACTTTCAGCAATCAATTAACCTAAAATGTGTATAGTGCTGAAAACTTTTTATCAAGGAATAGAACATAAAATGAACAATACTGTCAAAATATAAGCCAACTACTGTTTACCAGGATGTAATTGTGTTTGGAAGTTGCCAAATATGTAAAAGAAAAATGAGAGAGGAAGTGAAATTTGCAGAAGTTGCTTAATTTCTAGCTGTAATAAAAGAAGAAGAAAAAAATAAAAACCACTGCAATGTAAGTCCTTGTGTCCAAGAGAACTTTAAATTTTTGTGCAGACATATGTCAGATATTTCATAGGGTACATTAGTCATAATACATGTTACAGAAGCATGTTCATTTATTTTAGTTGTTCATATCTATCTACCTAATATCTATAAGAGTTAGGTTTAGTGTTCAATATAAGTGAATTTACCTCATTGTCATCTTAATGACTTACTTTGTTACTTTAAAATCCCAGAGGATAAGAAAATAAAATAGATTATGTTAAAATATTAATAAATAATAATTTAAATAAAATATGAGCATATACTTTTTAAAACAACTTTATTCAGCTAAAATTTGCATGCTACACAATCTACAAACTTAAGGTGTAAGACTCAGTAGATTTCAGCATATTCACAGAGTTGCACAATGCTGACCTCAATCAAATTGGTACATGTAAATGTAATTTTAGGTATCATAACACAGAAAGCCCCTAATTTATGATAGTTTGGTATTCAACTTTTCAAGGTTTATGATAATGCAGAAAACATTTTACTTTGATCTATTTCCAGGGTCACCGTAGGTAGTAGGACACTCCCTTTTGATTCAGGGCAGCAGCTGGCCAGTCAGCCATGTGGTCATCAGGGTAAGAAGTGACACTTCGTTGTAGACTGTGCTGCTAAGCTTGATGCACATGGCAGGCTACGTGTATCATGTGCATTTTCCACTTCATGATCTCAACATACGATGGGTTTATTGAGGTGTAACTCCATAATATGTCTTCATAGATATAAAAGATGAATGTTTATATAATATATATTATACAAACAATATAAATGTCCAATATACATCCCTTTAGAAAAGAGATACTTATGTACATATGTATACTTTTTCCCTTCATTTTCACAGGAAATAGCTGATTACTTAAAAGTGAAATATTATAAGTTTAGACTATTTTATTGAAAATGCTTGGTATGTAAATTATACAGTTTAGTCACACCTATATCTCCTTTTGAATAATATTGAGAGTTACCTATCATACTGCAATTGAAATCCCAATAATCTCGAAACTTCCAAAGAAGAGCTAGCTAACTTTTGCATAACATACTAAGAAGGCTAGGGAAGTTAGCTGGCACATTTTAAAATTTTCAGTAATACATTTCAAAAATCAAACATTTCCTGCTGATCTTAAACTGAAATATAATTGACCACAATATTCAATTTCCAAAATATTTGAGTTAACTAAGGTTTGCTATAATTTACTTCCAAAGACCTTTAGAATCTAAGTCAAAAATGTAGTGTAATATGATAAAAAAAAAAAAAAAAAATCACTGTGACACGTGAATCTCTGATGACTGAGTGGATTTCCACAGCCCAGAAGAAGCTCTAAAAGAACTGAATGCTCAATTTTTTTTTTATTCTCTTATAATCTTCCTATTATGTTGCTTTGTAGCTGAAATAACCCAAGCAAATGCAACACCCAGGATAATGGGCTCAAAATTCACTGGGAGCTACACTTATACCTTCATCATAAAAATTGATTCAATCCATCTACCCTGGGAAAAGAGCAAAGGTCTCCAATCTACACACCGCAATCAAAGCTACAGCTAGAAGCTCGTTCAGCCTGTCTCTCATTTTCTATTCAATCGTTCATCCATTCACTGTCCCCTTAAAATAGATTACAAAATATTTATGAAATATGAAATATCTGATATATATAGATATATATACACAGAGAGAGAGAAGGATCTTAAGCAAAGGTCTTTGAAGACAAGTGATTAATTACTTAAAAGTACAAGAAAAGCCCTAATGGCTCTATTCAAACAAATAGCATTCCTTAGTTTAAAAAAATTATGTAAAATATGACTTTTGAAAACAAACTAACAGCTTTAGTAAGAGAAATGGAAGTTCAGTGAAGTAACCACAGGAAAAGAGAGTGAGACGAGACCTCCAGCTACTGAGAGGAAGCCTGAAAGATGCAAGTACAGAAATTAAAGAAATGAAAGCAGCATTTAGTGACACAAAAATACAGAAAATATGGCTGACATTTTCTGACAAATGTGACCATAGAGAGAGTAGATCAACTTGGGCAGATCACAGATGTGATGGAGGCCACAGAGACAGGAAGTAGAAGGGAGTACAGGAGGATGGAGACCCGGAAAGTGCCGCACCAGGGACCCTGACAGGAGCACAGGACAGAAACTCAGTGGGAAAGACAGACATCTCACTAGATAGTAAAAGGGGGCGAAGTTGATATTTTATACTATAAAATAGGAAATCATTCCTCAGGGGAAAAAATTACACAAAAAATTGAGACTAATCCTTTGAATCCATTGAATTTCTAGAGTAAAAATTAAAAAATAAAATAAAAATTATTGAAAATTCAAAAATGTTTAAATTCAGGTAGATATTAAGAATGGTATTAGATTCTCTAATAAAAATAATCAGTAACAGAAGGTACTGAGTAGTTTGTAGATCTTCAGTTCATGCCAAAAAATAAAGAGAAAGCAACAGAAATTTTCTTAATATGCATAAACACAGGAAATAAAAACCCAGGGAACCAAGTTCCTGAGGAAGGCTTTGGGAGCTGAGGGAAGGAAGAATTCAGACGATATGAAATTCAGGCCTGATAAAAAGTCCAGCCACTGAAGCAATAATCTAAATAAAACAACTCAAGAATGGAGAGTTTGTATTTAAATGATTCATAAAATGATGGACTCATATAGTTCAATTAAAAACTCATGCTTCAAATGTTTGGAAATATGTTAAATCCACTAGAATAAATATTAACAAAGGGGCGGTGGTATAAAATGTAGTTGTGAATACTTCTTTAAGTTTTCAAGGCAAAGAGTTGATAACTTTAAGTTGAAACATGAAGTTAAAAGACATGATGATATTGACAGGAATTTCACTATGTTTCTTAATTTTAGGGCTTTTCTTTCTTTTGGGTTGTGCGTGGATGGATAAATCTTTAATTTAACTTCAACAATTCCTTCCCTTATACCTGAACAGTGATAATTGTTGAATTACTAAACTATTAAAATTGATAATTAATATAAAATAATGTGCAAAATATCATCCAATTGTTAAAATCTCAGCAATCTCCTTTCTTTAGAATGTTTCTATGAGAAAAAGTAGAAATTAAGTTCAACAAATATTAATAAGGGACATTTCTGTGAAATCAGATAGTCTATCATATTTTTCTATGCTTTTTATCTTTCTGTTTTTATTAAGATCACTTATCATTTAAAGAAAATGGTTTAGTTTTCAAAGGTAGCAACATAATTCTTCCATCTCTAAAATTTTATTTGTTATGTATTAATTTGAAATAGTGTCAAACCTCTTTGCAAAATTGTTATTTGCATAAAAATTTATATTCAGATTATATCAGATTTTATTTTATATAACTTAAATCTTCTTATGTACCATATGTAAAATACATACATAATGTTCCACATTCTGGAATTTTTCTATTATTAAAGGAGCAAAGCATGCAGGTAAAATACATAAAAGCAACAAAGACTATTTTAAATTGGAAAATATATTTGCATATATATATGTGTGTGTGTGTGTATATATATATATATATATATATATATGAAACACATATCTTTAAAAATGTCTGGAAGGTTATGTCCTATGTTCTTTCTAAATGAAAACACTGTAGGTTAATTCTCTCTTCTGTTCCTCTGCACCAAGTTTTCTAAAATAAATACTACTTGCGTAATTTCAAAAATATATATAAATACTAAAAAAGTATATAAATAATCATATATACACATTTAGAAATGATTTTTAGAGCTAGACTTCTCAAGAGGCTGTTCTGAAAAATAGTAGCTAAAGAGTAGGCTACATTTTTCTATTTAACTCAAACTTTTCTAGAAATTCTACAAATATTCCAATCTTTCTACCAATATTGGAAACAAATTTTCTATTTAAATGAAACTTTTCTACAAATGTTGGAAACAAAAATAAAAGTAGGTCACTACTGTTGGATGCAAGCTCCTACAAATCTCTTCCTAAGCACAGTTTCTCATCTATCACCAATATTGCCCCGACCATTCGGTGCTCCCTGCCAATTTAAAACTTTCTGTCCTCTGTCATGGCACATGGTCATCCTTTCTCCTTATTTTCACAATCTGTATTTCTCAAATAAGCGGGGAGCACCATGTCAGTAAGCGAACTCCAGCTAATCGAGCATGAGGTGGGCTTTGTTTTGTGCACAAGCCTGAGTTTCTCTGATGATTGGTAACCTTTAGCATACTTAACCCAGGAGGGATTATTAATACTGTACTTATCCAGGCGTATGATGTTACCCGGACGCACCCTGCTAGATTTGCAGGAGTCAGCGCTCTTCCTTTCTGCCTCTGTGTTCTTCTAAGTAGAGATACATCCATTAACGTAACACTCTTGTACCTCTTCATCCTTCTTGAATTCCTCCCGGCAAGACTGAAGTAACATAAAAATACCATGTTTGGAAGAAGGGGCTGGAAATTTGGGGCTGAGCCTTTTGTTTTCTCGTTTTTCCTGAGAAAAAGGAACTCTTCACCATTCATGCAGAGCAGCCTCTCTCCAGAAAGAACCGCGTTTATGAAAAAATCAACCAATAACAAATGCTGGTGGGCTGTGGGGAAAAAGGAACCCTCCTCCATTGTTGGTGAGACTGTAGACTGGTCCAGCCACTATGGAAATCAATATGGAGATTCCTCAAAAAACTGGAACTAGAGGTTCCATTTGATCCAGCTATTCCCCTACTGGGGATCTTCCCAGAAGAATTGGAATCGTCATATCACAGGGATATGTGCACAACCATGTTTATAGCAACACAATTTGTAATAGCTAAGTCTTGGAAACAACCTAAATGCCCAACAACCAATGAATGGCTAAAGAAGAGGTGGTTTTTCTACACAATGTAGTACTATACCGCCATAAAAAAGGATAAACTAGGGTCATTTGTATGTAAATGGATGTTCCTTGAGAATATATCATTAAGTGAAATAAATCAGACACTCATGAGCACACATCAAATTGTTTCTCTGATATGAGAAACCATAACTGTAAATAAGGACAAAGTGGTGTCATGGATATTATATAAAAGGAAGATAGTATACAAAGGAGAGGAGTACTAGGAAGAAGGAAGTGGGAACAGCAGTAAGGGGAAAAAAAACAGAAAGAAAGGGGAAAGGGAAATCATGGAGAATTGTGAATAAACCTGCTGTAAATAGGGAGGGAGAGAACAGAGGGGGAGGGGTGGGGAAGAGTGGGGAGAACCAAGATGCATCATGCACAGGTACAAAATAAATGAGATGGATGTGAACATTATATGTACATTGTACCAATACATGTTCTTGTTTAAAAATAAAAATAAAAAATA
>PVJO010013798.1:0-50486 GCA_004026905.1 Hystrix cristata | reverse complement strand
GTGTGCGGTTACTAAATTAATCTATTGATCGGTTTGGCATGGTTCTGCTGGGATCAAGGATGTGAAACTAAATTTAAGGGTGGGAGTGCTACCCGCCCTAAGGACAGGTAGCCTAGATAAAAGATACAGGAAGAAGCTAATTAGCTGCTTGTTTGCATTGCTTATTTGCATACATTCCTTGGATTCCTCACTTTACTTTACTTTGCTGCCCGTGGGCTGCCGGTCTGCGATGCAGGTCCCCCCTGCCTCTGCCATGCCGCCCCGCCTTGGACCCAGCGGACTATAGACTGAAACCTCTGCAGACTGTGAGCTAATAAACCTTTCTTCCCCTAACTTTGGGTGTCGGGTATCCTGTCCCAACAACGAGAGAAAAGTAACTAAAACAGAAGTCTTTGGAATAAGCACAGAAAAAAGGATTTGGTAAATTCTACTTGCTGCATTAGAGAGTGAAACCATCCAATCACACAGCATTTGGAGATATCAGGTTGGAGCCTAGACTTACTTCAACAGAACTCGCAAGCTTAGGGAAGATGCTACCATCTTTAGATACTATATTCAGGATGTGGCCCTATGCACTTCCCCCAAGCTTGTGGGGCACTTTATCAGTTCAGTACTTCTGGAATCAGCAACTTTCTTAGTGTAATACTATCCAATAGAAATATAATGCAGCCTTGCAAGAACAAGGGCCTGAGTTTGATCCCCAGCACCAAAAAAAAAAAAGAAAAAAAAAGAAATATAATGCAAACTACAAATGCAAACCAAATATGTAATTTTAAGTTTTTTCATGAAAACTACTAAAAAGACCAGTAAACAACATGTTTGATTTCAGCTAATATTGTATATCCATAAATAATCATTTCAATATGTGATAAATGTTAAAAAATTATTGAAAAAATATTAATGAGATCTTTTACTTGTTTCAAATATAAGTCTTTGAAATCTGGTATATATCTTATTTAGGCTTACAGCCTACCTCAATTTGGACTAGCTACATATAAAATGGTCAGTAGCCACATGTGACCAGTGGCTACCACACTGATCAGTGAAATTCTAGAGTACTTTTTACCTTATATATTTAAATTCACATGAAGACTCATAAGGAAGCCTCCTAGATACCCTTTTATTCAAGAGGGACAAATGTACAAAGAAAGCTTATCCCAAGACTCTGTGGCGGGGGATAAATGACTCCACATGAAAACACAGCAACAATGCTAGTTTTCTTTAAGTAGATTTCAAAAACCATTGCCAATTAAAAATGACAGTGGCTGTATAATCTGGTTTATAGAATGTCTAGCATGGTCATTTGTTTAAAAATCATCTGATGAGTCAAGTGTCATGGCACATGTCTGTAATCCCAGTATTCAGGGAGGTTAAATTAGAAAGACTGCAAAGTTGAGTCCAACCTGGGGAACTAACTTAGCAACTTAGCAAGACCCTGTCTCAAAAAAAAAAAAAAAAAATCATGGCTGGGGATTGAGCTCAGTGGGCCCTGAGCTCAATCCCCAGCACCAAAAAAAGAAAAATCAAAGAAGTGCCGAGAACGTTGGCTCAGTGCCAAAGGCCCTAGCTTCAATCCTCAGTATCACACACACACACAATTATGGCAAGGGATAAACAATACAGAATTACTGATTTCTTCATCTTTCTTATTACTTTCCAAGTTTGAAATTCACCAAACTTAAAAAGCTCACCATCCAGGCATAGTGGCGCATGCCTGTAATCCCAGCACTTGGGAGGCAGAGGCAGGAGAATCACGTTGAGTTCAAGGGCCAGCCTGGGCTACATAGTAAGCTCAAGGTCAGCCTGAACTACACAGCAAGACCCTGTCTCAAAAATAAAAAACACACCATGGGTTGGGGATTTAGCTCAGTGGTTAGAGTGCTTGGCTAGCAAGCACAATGCCCTGAGTTCAATCCATAGCATGGGGGGGGGGGACCACAGCAGCACTGAATACAAGACTACCTTTAAAGGGCTGGGGATTTGGATCAGTGGCAAAGTGCTTGCTTAACCTGTGTTCAATCCCCAGCACCACACTCACACAAAAAAGACCATCTTTAAAAAGAAAAGGAAAAAAAAGACCAGTTTTAAGAAAAGAAATTAATGTGTCAGCCATGGCAGTGCACACTTGAAATCCCAGCTGAGGCACGAGGATGTTTGAGGCCAGCCTGGGCAACATCAGGAGACCCTATCTCAAAAGACAAAATCACTAGTTCTAGATTCATTTTTAAGCAGAGAGAGAGAGGGAGAGACAAGAAAAAAGGGGGAGGAAAAGGAGAAGGAGGAATAGAAGCAGCAGCAGCAAGAAAGGTTAATGCAGGAACAGAATTTAGCACCATGTGGACATATAGTAGTATATGTTCAAGTGATTTTACCACTACTGTGGCTGCTAATACTATATTATTACCACCACCAGTACTATTACCTACAAGTGGTAGAATTAGAAATTAGAACTCACCAGCTGTTTTTACCTCTATGCCTAAATTATGACTCAATTCTTGACTTAAGGGAGAGTTATAAACTAGAGAAACAAGGAAAAATATTTTTAAATGACCTGTTGAAACAATCATTCATTTTCTGTCTCATAAGGAGTACCACGGAGATACGAAAAGTTCTCCTTACTAAGTAAGTGTCCTATAGGTTTGCTTCACTCATCCTGTGACTAATTCAGCTGAACATGCTCATTCATTTCCCTCCCCACATGATCTCACCACTAGCCTACTCTTTATGGCACACTAAACTTTACTGTGATAAGACATTTCTCAGAAAAAGTAAACACCCCCTCAAGAACACCACAATATTACACAAGTTTGAATGACCAACAATAAAAATACTAGCTACGAATATATTACACTGTAATTTCTTTTTTTTCCCTCCAGTAATGGGGAGACAACTCAGGGCTTTGTGCATGCTAGGCAAGTGCTCTACCACTGAGCTACATCTCCAGCCCTACATTGCAGATTTGACCAGAAAAGGCCTAATGGGATCTTCCAACAAGACATAGAAATAAAGAAAACATAGTAAATGACTTCATATTTTTCTTAAAAATGAAATTGTATTAAAGAACATATGCATACATCTGATACAGCTATATTTGCTAAAATTGACATTTTCCAAGACCCTCCAACTTTTATTGTCCTATTCTTTCCATCTAGGGGTTCTAATTAACACATCTGAGCCCTGCAAGCCCCTTGCTGCTGATGTCAATTCATATGAGAAGCAACTATTACCCAACCTGGGGAAGAAACAAGACACTGTTGTGCCCCTCAAGGAACTCGAAATTGAAAGCTTATGAAGGACAAGAGGAAAAGAACAAGCGGAAGCCCTCTGATGAGAGTGTGTTCATGGCATTTTGGGTAATGTAATGGTCAACAAAACAAGTGAATGTAGTAGGGAAAAATAAGCAAAGACTCACAACTTCAGTTATCGCAAGAGTGGCCTCATTCCACCTATGAGTCAAATTAGTTCTACCAAATTTACTGTGCCTTAGTCCCCAGCCCATAATGGGAGCTTAATAAAAATGTGTTGAATAAATAAATGAAAGGAAGGAAGGAAGAGGAAATCTAGCCATAAGCCTTATGAGATCTCTAAGTATGATGAGTCAACTGGGGCCAAGGCAATATTTGCTGCCAAAACAAGCACAGAACCACGATTCTTGAAAAAAAAAAAAATCCCTACAATTCTAGTCATTCTTCATATATACTGACTGTTGGAATGCATGATTATGCAATCTTTATTCACGGTGACACACCTGAGCCCTGCCCAGGACCCACTAAATCTGAGTCACAAGATGATCATAACTTACAGTACTTATTCAAAGTGGCATTTTTATATATCGTGTGAAATCAATTTGCAAGTATGTTTTTCTTTGTCAAGAGTCATTCACTTGTGATCATAAACCCAGGATGAGAACTGACACTTGATTGACAGGTGGGGAGCTAACCTTCCCCATTCTCTCATCTCCTATTCACAGTCCTCCAGGCAGAAGGGAGCCTAAGGCAGTACTTAGGAGGACAGGCTTCAGAGTGTAAAAGACCAGGACATGAATCCTAGTTCCACCAGTTCCGTTGTGACCTCGGGCACAACCCTTACCTGTGTAGAGGCGCTTCCTAATAGCATCTACATCACATTAAATGACTTAACGCTGGAAAAGTCCTCCACACAGTACCTGACACATTTCAAGTTACAACATATTCCAAGCCTTTTTGTAAACATTCAATCTGATGGAAAAAAATCAAGTTACCAAGTTAAAGAAGGAAGTTGACTGTTTAAACTGAAACTTTTGTCTCATAAAGAAATAGCTCCTCCTTAAAACCTGTTGCTCTAATTCTCTTTCCAAGAAGTTCCTATTCTACAATCTGAGTAACCATGTGCCAACCCCAGTTCACTTTCCTATCAGACAAGTTGGAAATTTTCCTCTAGTATAAAATATATTCATGGGGACTGGGGATTTAGCTCAGTGGTTAGAGTGCTTGATTAGCAAGCGCAAGGCCCTGAGTTTGATCCCCAGTACCGGAAAAAATATATATACATATATTCACGGGGCCGCAAGATTAATTCTTTCGCAGCTTGATGAAGAAATGAACATGCCCTAAAACGACAGATTTACCACTAAAATCAAAGAAATTGCCAAGCATGGCAGTACAGATCTGTAATCCCAGCGGAAGGATTGCAAATTGGGAAGCTGAGGCAGGACGATTGCAAGTTCCAGCCCAATCTGGGCAAGTTAGTGATTTAGCAAGATCCTGTCTCAAAATTAAAAAAAATAAAAAGTAGCTGGAGATGTAGCTCAGTGTGAAGGTCCTGGGTTCAATCTTCAGTACCGAAAAAAATATATTAATTTTTAAAAAGTGCTATATAGGAAGGGGTGCTATATAAAAAGGGCTATATAGGAAGTTCTGACTGAGGGTTTGAGGAAAACTACAAAGAGATGGCATTTGAGCCCTTAGAAGTAGAATAAAATTTCAAGAAGCAGGTATGTGGAGGATAGGGCAGGTGACATTTCCCTCAGATGAAAGAGCACAAATAGAGCCTCTTCTTTTTATGGCGGAAAGCTAATAATGCTAACGGAGAAAAATGCTTGAAGGGGTTATTGGCCTTGTGAAAGTTAAATTAAATTTGCAAATTGAATGACTAATGGTCAGGGACTTATTTAAATACTTTTAACTTTATAAACTTGCTTTTTATAGTTCTTCTCCACTGTATTCTTTCCTGAGACGGTAAGCAATTATTTTTGAGTCATAATTACAATGTGGAACAATATTGCTGGAATAATTCCTGGATAGCACCTTGTGATTGAAGCACTTATTCAGCAATTCTCTTATCTGCATTTCACAGGGAGTGGTTTAGCAACCTATTTCCTTATAAAAAGAGGAAAAACTACTTTGCTAAACTATTCCCAAGTTTTTCTCTACACAGGTTCTCTAAGTTTTTTATCTGTCTCTGAAGTGTTATTACATGACTGTTTCTCAGAAGATTTTACTGATCAGCTTTTATATATCATTCTCTAAGAAGGATGAGAATTTTTTCTGAATTTGCACCTTAGCTCACTCACTGAGATCATGCCTTACAGAGCCCAGTAAATGGAACCCAGTTTTTGAAGGTATATATCGCTCATGTTACACACTGAACAAATGATTATGGCATTATGAAATTGATCCATTCCTTTTCTATGTAGACAGATGTCTTTCGGACAAGAGAATCTGAGGGACCAGGAACAACACGCAGTAGATAAAGATTGCTGGGCTACACATATGGCAATAATGAAGAGTCAAACAGAAGACAAGCATGTTCAGGTTGGCTGCTAAAACGGAAGCCTACAAAGTTATGAAAGAGTTTGTCCACTTTCATAGAAGACATGTTCAGGTTTGTGTGTGTGTGTGTGTGTGTGTGTGTGTGTGTGTGCTGGGGATCGAACTCAGGGCCTTACACTTGCTAGGCAAGCGCTCTAACCACTAAGCTAAATCCCTAACTCACTTTCATAGAAGACAAAAGGATGTATAAACCTGATAGCCATTGCCATACTGTTAAGTGAAATAAATCAGACACTCATGAGTACACATTGAATTGTTTCTCTTATATGAGAATACATAACTGTAAATAAGGACAAAGAGGTGTAATAGATATTATATAAGAGGAAGATAATATACAAAGGAGAGGAGAACTAGAAAGAGAGAAGGGGAAAAGCAAGAAGGGAAAAAAGGAAAGAAAAGGGAAAGGGAAATCATGGAAAAATATGAATAAACCTGCTGTAAATAGGGAAGGAGGGAACAGAAGGGAGGGGTGGGTAAGAGGGGGGGAAAGCAAGATATATCATGTACAGGTACAAAATAAATGTGATGGATGTGATCATTATATGTACAATGTACCAATACATGTTCTTGGTTAAAAAAAAAAAAAGATCAACCCACCTTTAGTTGGCACTAGTCTTAATGGTCTTTCTTAAACTGGGAGCATGGTAATGATGATTGTGTGTTTTATTTATTAATTAAATCCAGTTAAGCAGACTTTCTTATGATTCAGGATTACTTTATAAACATTTATATGACTATAAGACAAAAAGAAACCTGCCCTGGGTGATCAAAAGATAAACAATACAAACATGATATGGTGGCTCACCCCTGTAGGAAGGCTGAGGCAGGAGGATTGTAAATTTAAGCCCAGACTGGGCAACTTGATAACTTAGTGAGACTCTGTCTCAAAATAAAAATTAAAAAGGGCTGAAGACTTGAGGCAAGGATTGCCCAGAGTTCAAGGCCAGCCTGGACTACATAGCGAGACCCTGTCTCGAAAAACACCAAAAAGCACCAAAATATTTATATCACATAATACATGAAAAATGATTTGAGATAAAGAAGTCAAATGGCAGCTAAATAATTACTAAATAAGCCAGGCATGGTGGCATATGCCTGTAATCCCAGCTACTGGGGAGAGGCTGAGGCAGAAGGACTGCAAGTCCCAGGCCAGCCTGGGCAATTTAGTAAGAGCCCGTCTCAAATAAATAGTTGGGGACACAGGTCGGTGGTAAAGTGCTTGCCTAGCATGGTCAAGGCCCTGGGTTCACTCTCTAGCACCACAAAAAAATCACTTAACTATTTACATTACTTTGCCAGGTTAGTAAAATGCCCATTGAAACAAAACAGGCTTTTTACCAGGATATGTTCATTTAAATTACTTTAAAAATATCTCCCTTAATTCAATGCTGGATTACTTTAAGACCAAGTCTCTTAAATGCACAAAACTTATCAGCAGAGTCACTTAAATAGCAATTTTTTTATGGTAAAACTCTGTCATACACGGTAAACAAACAGAACTTCCAGTTACATTATGCTGGGAAGCATAGAAAAGACAGCATTTGTTCGTAATGGGCATAGTATCAGAACTGAAATTTTCGAGTCTTTGAAATATTCTGGCAAAAGCAGTGTAGTTGCGGCTGTTCCCTATTTTGTTCTGCCACCTCCTCAGTTTTCTACCCTCTGCAATTTCTGTGAGAGAGGATGACAACGCAACATCGTGCTAATGTGCTAATACTTTATTCGTTCTACCGCTCAAAAGGACGCTGTGTTGAGCCACCACAGTCATGACACAGCTTTCCCTCCAGCCAAGGTCGTCCTGCGCCTCGCAGGCCAAATGCTCCTGGGGAAGACCGCTGCAGCGGTCAAAGTGACCACCTGTCCCCCACTGCCCGCGGGCCGCCGTGCGCGGATGCTCGGAGAGTCCTAGCTCTCTTCGGTGAAGAGTCCCCACAATACTACGTGACCCGCCTCCATCACCGTGGCTGAGTCGGCTCAACTCCGCTGCGGGGGTCCTGGGAGGCCGAGATTCCCAGGCCCGGCGGGGCAACCCCAGCGTGGCGGGTCCCTCTTCGGCCTTCCCCCCTTGCCCAGCGCCCAGGATGCAGGGCCAGGAGAGGCGCGCGACGGGGACGCAACAATCAGCCTCTCCGTCCCCAGCTTCCGCCCCGGCTCAGCGCCTCCTCAGATGTCACCCCGAGCTCACCAAAAAGCGCGTCGAACTGGTACCCTGGTCCACTGCCCCCACCAACGGCCCCAAAACTGCTTTCTTCGCGGATGCCATGAAACCACCCTCAGGTCTGCCGGCTCTCGCGGCCGGTTTCCCGGGTGACCGCGCGTGCGGGGTAGGGGCGGGCAGCTGGAGCGACGGGCGAAGCGGCGCGCAGCCAGGGAACGCTCGGACCCCGCTCTAGGCAGCCCCTTTACCCGCGCGGAGCCTACTCACCCCGCCCCTCCGGCCCAGGCCCCGCCTCCGCCGCGTTCCCCACGGGCCAAGGGGCGGGGCGGGGGGGGCGCTGGCTGCCGGGCCGGCCAATTAGCGAACGCGGAAAGAGGCTGAACGCCGAGACAGTCGGAGGGCGGCGGGGCGTCACGGGGGCGGGGCCTGGGCGCGCCGGAGGCGGTGGCCCGCGCAGTAGGTCACGTGGGGGGCCCTGGAGCAGACGTCCTAGCCGGCCTGCTGCAGTGCTGCGGGCGGAGGCGGGCGCTGCACATTGGCGCGGAGCGTCACCGGCCCACAGAAGAACACACCTCCACCTCTACCAGCGCCCGCAGGAAAATCCCAAATTGCGGAACTGCCTATTTCCTCCAGTGGGCTGGGCAGAGCTCGACGTGAGTCGCCTTGTGGGCCGGCCCGGCCGGGCATTCCCGCGCTTCCCACGCCCCGCCCAGCTCCTCGCTGGGACCCCGTCAGTAACGCTACTAATCTTGTCTACAGGGACGGATCCGTGTGGGAGCACCTCAGGGAGCGAGGCGAATCCCTCACCTCTGTAAGCTTCTCAGGGCCTAGGACGCGGAAGTTTTTCGGTTTAGTATTTAAGGGAAACACTTAAAGTGAGCCTGTTTGTTGGCCAGCTAGGCAAAAGGCACCCGGCACCTCCCTGTCCTGACGCGCCCTTGCTCGTCGCTGGGCTTCACACTTCCCCTCCCCCCCCAGGCCATTTCCGCTCCCTGCGTTAACTAACTGCCCTGGTCGGGAGGGGGGAGGGGGGAAGAGTTGTCGCTTGACCTTGGATTTACTTTGCTAGGATTGTTCTGCGTCCCGTGTTCTAGGAGCTTTCAAACTTTGGACCAAGATTCACAGTGCGACGTAGTTTACAAAACAACCTAGGACTTGTGTGTCTGTGTCTGTGAGCACATGCATTTTATATACATACATATGTATTTATATAAATTTTTTTTTTACTTGTAGCAAGGATTACTATCAAGCTCCACCCACTGGGCCAGAGTGGAGTGTTAGCGAAAATCCTGCCCCTCGTGTAGCACACTACCTACACTTGTGAGTCCACAGGCTATGAATGTTTTATATATACTAAGGTATGTTAAAAATGTTTCGTAGCCAGAGTGTGACTATAATCCCAGCAGTGGGAAGGTGAGGCAGGAGAATTGCTTCAACGTCAAGGCCCACCTGAACTACCTGTCAAGACCCTGTCTTTAAAAAAAAGTTTCCGAAGCAATATTTGTCCCTACACACTATATCTTGTATACTTTTTATTCCATGATACAGCTTTTTTGGGGGTGGGTGGGTGCTGAGGATCAAACTCAAGGCCTTGTGCTTGCGAGACAAGTGCTCTACCACTGAGCTAAATCCCTAATCCCTGATATGTAATTTTTTAAAAATACCGATTGAAAATCTAAATTGATTTTGTAAATCACCATACACTCTTACCGGTTTTAAAAACGTTCAGCTGGCAGTGGTGGTACATCCCTGTAATCCCAGTATTCTAGGAGGCTGAGGGAGGAGAATCAAAAGTTCAAATCCAGCCTGGTCAGTTTAGCAGTTTAGACCCTGCTCTAAGTTTAAAAAAAAAAAACAAAACTTTTTTTAAAAGGGCTGGGGTTGCTGGGGATTTAGCTCAGTGTTTAGAGCGCTTGCCTTGCAAGCACAAGGCCCTGAGTTCGATCCCCACTACCCTCCCCGCCAAAAAGGCTGGGGATATAGCTTGGTGCAAAGGCCCTGGGTCCAAGGCCCAGTACTACACCCAAACATTTTAGTATTCCAATTCTCATTTTTTTCCACCCTTTTCCTAAATCTCTCAGTGCTTTGCAATGTCATTTCTATTTTCCCCCTCCTGCCTTAATCTGTGTACCACCTCACTTGTTTTTTTGTTTTTGTGTTTTTGGGTGTTGGGGATTGAACTCAGGGCCTTGTGCTCGCCAGGCAAGCTCTGTACCACTGAGCTAAATCCCCAGCCCTGTACTGCCTCACTTGTGTGTGTCTCTGTTTACATAGTTTTATCACACTTACTCTGAAAGCATATTTTCTTACACTCTGGCTGAGCATCAGATTCTGGTGTTCCAGATGAAGCTTACTTGTAGAGATGTTGGACTTGATAACTATCCCTGAACAACAGGCTTGCTTTAAAATAGGAGGGCAGATGAGTCAGTATTTCTGAATTTCCTAGAAAAGGAAAAGAGGTAGACAGGGATATAGACAAACATTAAGGAAGGAACTAGGCTCTGTTGCCTCTAAAAACTGTGGAAGATGTTAGTTGAGTAAATGACCTGCATTAGAATTTCCTTGATTCCAGAAGTCAGTAAAAACAAAGTCACCAAACCTACCACGCTGATCCATTAAAAATAAAATCCCTGAGCATGTTTGAACTTTTGCACACTTTTGGCTCAGATTCTAACAGAACAGCAAACTGTTTCTTTAGTAGCATGGTGGGGATTACACTTCAGTCATTTCATAATATACAGAACTAGATGTAGATTAGAGATCCTTAAATGTATTCACTTTATGGTTCCTACAACAGTTGTGTACCCCACATTCATTCCTTTCACCAAAACAAAACCGAAAAACCAAAATATTACTTGAATTTCCAAGAATCACATAACGTGGCTGGCGATTTAGCTCAGTGGTTAGAGTGCTTGCCTTGCAAGCACAAAATCCTGAGTTCGATCCCCAGTTCCAAAAAAAAAGTAATCATGTAACATCTAAGTGCCCTCTAAGAGACCAGGAAAGGACGGAGGGACGTGTCGGAGTGTCCTAAATGGAAAAGTCTAACTTGGCCCATCTCAGCTCCACACCCTAAATATTTAAACTGTCATGGGTCTATATCCTTTTGAAATGACTCCCATTTGCTTGCTGTTTGTCACCTCTTTAAACCACAGCTTCAGGGCTAGGCATTTAGCTCAGCGGTTAGAGTGCTTGCGTTGCAAGCATAAGGCCCCCGAGTTTGATCCCCAGCTCAAAAAAAAAAAAAAAAACCTACAGCTGCAGCCTGAAAATTCTCTATAAATGTAAAAATCAACCAATAGATATTCTGGTTCCACTTTTCACACTGCCCAAGAGAGAGTTGGAAGTAACAATGGGACTGCAGGGACCCAGAAAGCATAAGTGAGATACTAGAATTTCAGCCTCCTGACATCAAACCTAGTGCACTTTTACAGCACCCTGAGGGAATGGAAATGCAAGGAAATTAGGAAGGAAGATGGATAAAAAGGAAGAAAATGGGATGTTGGACCACCCACTGGAGATCTGATAGCAAAACAAACTGTACAAGGAACACAGGACTGGAAATGTAAGGACTTTGCTCTGATCTTGACCCTGTCATTCAGCACTTAAATTTTTGTGACCTTGAGTAACTCATTTCTTCCTTTGTAAAATAGGGAAAATGTCACTGTCACTGATGTGGATGGGCTAATGGGAGACTTAACTGGCGTAATGCCTGTGAAAGCACTGCACAGGACCGTTCAAGTATTGTGGCACATGTGGTAATCCCAGCACTCTAGGAGGTTGAGGTGGGAGAACTGCAAATTCACACCCCACCTAGGTAATTTTGGGATTTACCAAGACCTGTCTCAAAACAAAACAAAACAAACCAGGGTTCTTCGTGAAAGGCAAGATGAAGTTTTGACTGTTATGTCTGTTTCTTTTCTTTTTTTTTTTTTTGGTGCTGGGGATCGAACTCAGGGCCTTGCACTTGCTAGGCAAGCACTCTAACCACTGAGCTAAATCCCCAGCCCATTGTAGCCCATTGTCATATCTGTTTCTGCCAAAAAAAACCCCCCAGAAGTGAAAACCAGGACCAAGGTCCTTCCTTTAAATAATTGAAATAGTTTGAGTCATCTAAAGCTCCCTGTGATGATTTCTGACTGGTAGAGCAGGAAATCTTAGTTAATCCCCCTTGAAGAGTCTCTTGAGTGTTTCACTTCTCTCTCCTCTTGTTTTACCTGTTCTTTGTTAACATACACGGAATTTCTGTGAGCATAAATATAGTCTAAATTTCTCTAGAGAATCTTTTGCTGGTGTTTTGTTTTCCTGGCAACACTTCTTGATCTTACCATATTTGCCTGATTGGTAGGACCTTTTTCCTAGTCTAGTCTATTTGGAAAGCTAGCCTTTCCTTACTCCCTCCCTCCTTGCTATTATAATGATGATGTGGATATAAATTCATGTGGATATGGAAAGCATGGCACAGAAACTTAGTGCTGGAGAAGTTTACAATAAAGAGCACAGGCACTTTGTATATTTCATGGACAAGTTAAGCACATATATGAAGTGATTTGCCTCTGTTAATCAGAAGGAATTAAAAACAGATTAGAAATTAAAATGTACTTGGTTAAAATAGCCAAATCGGGAGCCACTCCCTTCCTATTGTGAATTGAATCCACCCACGTGCTTGTTAATTTCAATGTGGCTACCTAAAAAACTGTGTATCACTTTACAGGACTTTGTGGTCAGAACAGGGTGATATGGTGGTGGTTCTCAGACTTCCTTATATCAGAACCACTTCGAGGATTTGTAAAAACCCAGGTTGCTGGGCTGCAGCCCCACAATTTCTCCTTTCCTGGGTGAGGCCTGAGGATTTGCATACTAACGAGTTCCCAAGTGGTGCTGATTTAGGGACCATGCTTTGTGAAACGCTGGGCTGTGGGGAGTTTGACGAAACTATGGCGAAACAATGAGGTAAAAGAAGTCTGTTCCATGAGCTGTTAGTGCTCTTTTCTCCCAAATTTTAGAGTGCTGCTAAGAACCAAGTAATTCACTTAAAATATTGGTAGATAAAGGTTTAGCAGTAAATTCATTGTTAAGGATGCAGATTTGTGCCACCCTCTTTTACCCTGCCCCATCTAAATGCGACAAGGTCGGCTCCTTCATTCCAGGAATTTTATCCTGATCATCATTATCTCCCTAAAGCCAGAGTGTTCTAGAAGTATTGAATGAATGAATGAATATAGTAGACTGCTGGATAGGTGGCTCCTGACTCATGCCTTTCTAGTAATAATGCCCTTTTGTTGGGCCCTCCCATGTTGCTCTTTGACTGGGACCATGTGACTTGCATAAGCAATGAGATATTAGTAAACGTGACAGGAGCAGAGATTTAAAAAGTGCTTGTGGGTTGGGGATTTAGCTCAGTGGTAGAGCACTTGCCTAGCAAGCACAAGGTCCTGAGTTTGATTCCAAGCACCCCTCACCAAAAAGTGTGCAGAAGTGAGCTTTTTAGTGCTCCCTTTGGCAGCACACATACTAAAACTGGAATGATACAGAGAAGATTAGCATGGTCCCTGCACAAGGATGACACGCAAATTCGTGAAGCGTTCCATACTTTTTTAAGAAAAAAACAAGTGAGCCTTTTAAAACCTCTTGGAGGGGCTGTGGATTTAGCTTAGTGGTTAGAGTGCTTGCCCAGCAAGCGCAAGGCCCTGAGTTGATTCCCCAGCACCCCCCAAAAAATGAAAAAATAAATAAAACATCTAGAAGCTGGGTGTGGTGCTGGGTGTGGTGCTGGTGTACTCCTGTAATCCCATCCCAGCACTGGGGAGGCAGAGGCAGGGGGATCATGTCAGTTCAAGGCCAGCCTGGGCTATATAGTGAGACTCTGTCTCAAGAAATAAAATAAAACTTGGAATTTAGCTTCCATGCTATAAGAAAGATAATCTAAACTGCCAGCAGTTGAGAGGCCATGAGGAAGAGAACTAAGGCACCCCAGGCGACTAGCTCCAACTCTCAAATATAGGAGTAAAGCCATCTTTGGTTTTTTGGTTGGTTGATTGGTTGGTTTTGTTTTGTACTATTTTGATGTAGGCACTTTTTTTGTGCGTGTGTCAGAGATCGAACTCAGGGCTTTGTGCTGGCAAGCACTCTAACTGCTGAGCTAAATCCCCAGCCATCTTGGACATTTTTGCCCCAGTGATGCTACCAGCTGATTGTAGCTTCTGAATGAACACCTCAGTTAAAATGAATAACCTTAGCCAATACCACATAGAATGAAAAACCACACAGCTCAGGCCAAATCGTCCACAGAATCATGAGAAATGGTAAATAGTTGGGTTTTTTGAGACATCATCTCACTTTGTAGTCCAGATTGGCCTTGAACTCACTATGTAGCCCATGCTGTCCTGGAACTCTTGGCAATCCTCCTGCCTCAGCCTCCCAAATTCTGGGATTACCAGCATGTTCCGCCACACCCAGCTTCTGGATGTTGTTTTTGGTCACTTTGTTTTGGAGTCATTTTTTGTACAGCAATAGGTAAATGGCCCAATCAGTACATTTTGGTACAATCTCTATTCTTAAAAATTCAATTCTAGCTAGGGATTTAGCTCAGTGGTTAGAGTGCTTGCCTCACAAACACAAGGCCCTGAGTTCAATCCCCAGCACCAAAAAAAAAATATTCTATTCTTGATTCTATGGTATTTGCTTATAACCGAGGCACTGGGTCTTTTGGAACAGTACATATATGACCATGCAGAAAGTTTCCTGTCTTTCTTTCCTTTTTTTTTTTTTTGTTTTGTTTTGTTTTGTTTGACAGGGTCTCGCTGTGTAGTCCAGGCCGGGCTCAAACTTGCAGCAATCTTCCTGCCTCAACTTCCCAAGTGCTGAGATTACAGGCGTGTACCATGACACCTGGCTCGTATCTTTCAAATGTGCTTGGGAAAATTTGTGACTGTAACATTTTCAATTTGAAAAAGCTGTTCCAGAGAAGGTTGTGAGACTAGAGCAATTCCCGGAATGCCCTCAGAGTCATGGCTGGATCTGTTAAGGGCACAGAATACTTGAGGTGGGACCACTGACCGCTTGGCTGTTTTATTCTTTACTTCAGTGTCCCTTTGGCTTCCCAGTGTCACGTTCCTCTCATTTTCTTTATGCGTTCTGTCTTATGTGCAAGCGCTCAGTGGTAGAGCGCTTGCCTAACAAGCACAAGGCTCTGAGTTCAATCCCCAGCACAAAAAAAAAAAAAAAGAAATGGGAGGAAAATTAAATCAGCTATCAAACAATGATAAGACACAAAAGAAATGTATATTACTAATCGAAAGAAGCCAATCTGAAAAGCTAAATACTGCATGATTCCAACTATGTGACTTTTTTTGAAAAGCAAAACTACGGAGACAGTAAGAAATCAGTGGTTGCCATATTACTCTGTATGATACTATCATTATGAATACATGTCATTATATATTTGTCCAAACCTATGGGATTTTCTATGCCAAGAGTGACCCTAATGCAAACTATGGACTTTGGCTGATGATGTGTCCGGGTACATTTATTGATTGTAACAAATGTATCACTGTGTGGTGGAATGTTGATAGTGGGGGAAGGAACGAAGGTGTGGGGGCACGAGGTAAATGGGAAATCTCAGTACTTCGCAATTTTCCTGTGAGCCTTAGACTGCTCTTAAATATAAAGTGTATTTAAAAAACCATAGGAATAGTTTTGATATATTTGCATGGTTCTGTCCCTTACTCATCCTCATCATCTGACTACTCATTCTGGCATTCACTACCTTGGGGTGAGAACTGAACACACTTTCCCTCCTGTTGCTACTTCCATACCCTTGACCTCCCTTAGTTTTGGCCACTTTGCTTTGGCGTATTTCCTTGCTCATAACAAAATTTATTACAGCAATTTTTGGCTATATGTAAGTAAACTTACTAATTTAATAAGTTTTAAAAGCTAAGGCTATTTTAAATATTTTGGAAGCTATTAGCATAACATGAAATCACTAACTTACAGAGAATAGAATTTTTCATCTCTCTCTTGCTCTGTCTCTCTCTCTGCAATACTGTAATTTGAATCCAAGGCCTTCACAGTGATCTACATCCTCAGTCCTTTTTTATTTAGAGACGAGATCTCTCTAAATTGCTAAGTTGCACAGGCTGAGCTCGAACTTGTGATCCTCCTGCCTCAGACTCCAGTGTTTTTTCTCCTTTAAAAAACGGTTGGTCTCTTTTGTGTGTCTGATTTATTTCACTTAAGAGTATGTTTTCGAGGTGCATACATTTACCTAGAAATGTCTCAAGATAGAAAAAATGGAAACAAAGCTGTTGTAAATAAGGAGGGGAGAAGGAGTTGAAGGGAGGGGAGGGAAAGGGGGGGAAGAAAATCAAAATATGTACATGTAAAAAACCCCTATGATGAATATGATCGTTATGTATATCTAAAATGTACCATTAAAATTTATCCAAAAAAACCAGTTGGGTCTCTAAATCCCTATGTTTCTGGACAATTTCAAGTACATTTTTTATATGCATTTGTTACCTTTCTTCTCTCCTTCCTTCCTTCCTTCTCCTTCCTTCTTTCCTTCACTCTTTCATTTTTTCTTTCTCTTTCATTTGTTTCAAGACAGGGTCTCACTGGCCTCAAACTTGCAATCCTCCTGTCTCAGCCTTTGGAGAGCTACATTTTCAAATGTACCTTAACTTCTCTCCTTCATGTCCCTTCCTGCTTGCCTCACAAGCACAAGGCCCTGAGTTCAATCCCCAGCACCAAAAAACTCATGTACCTTCCTCTAAATGCTGATTAATGGAAAATCCCCCTTTTGTAGTTTGTGCCTTACTGTCTGTAAGTGAAGGTGATGTCACAATCATTGGTTTGAAGTTAGGCAACCTAATAAGAGGAACCTGGTTCAAGGGGAAATAACTCCTGTTTGTAAATTAGTATTTCTGCATTGTGGAAACCAAAAGTTTGTGTGATTTTCCTCTCCTGACTCCCTCTTCTTCTTCTTCTGAATGGGGTGATGTGATAGCTCTGCCTATTGAAGAGGACTTGCTTTAATGTAGTATTGATGTGTAGCCTGTACATATTCCATGAGTAACAGAGCTAATATTACTTCATACATTGGAAATCTCCAGTCTGCCAATCTTGCACCAATATGGACCTCAGACTGTAATATGTGTTAAGGAAAGGAAACAGTGTGATCCTTTTTATGATGCACCATTATGTGGTTAGGCTTTTTTTTTTTTTTTGGATGCTGGGGATCGAACTCAGGGCCTTGTACCACTTGAGCTAAATCCCCACCCCCCATTATGTGGTTAGGAAGTTTAAAGGAAAAATACACCATGCATAGTGGTACATGCCTGTAATCCCAGTACTTGGGAGGCTGAGGCAGGAGGATTGTCAGGAGTTCAAGGCCAGCCTGGGCTACATAATGAGTTTGAGGCCAGGCTGAATTAACATGGCAAGACCCTGTCTCAAAAACCGAAAAATCGAAAAACAAACCCACTCCCTGTCAGGTGCAGTGACACACGCCTGTAATCCCAGCACTCTGGGAGACTGAAGTAGGTCTGCCAGTTTGAGCCCAAACTGGGCAATTTAGCAACTTAGTGAGACCCTGTCTCGGAAAGGGCGGGGAGGGGTAACTCAGTGTTAAGGCCCTGGGTTTAATCCTGGTACCTCAAAACCAAAACGAAGCACAAAACCCCTGCTTTCTTGGCCTTGACTTTTGGTCTTTGCTCTTAGCCCCTTCTTGAACAGTGTTCCCTTTACCACATCCCTGTCCATTTTAGTCTGTGGTATATTTTTGCAGTTACAGCTTCCAACATGTTCACTTCTCCTTATATCTGAGCCCTTGCTAGTCCCCATCCACCCTGAGTCTGTGGTTAACCAAGGCAGTACTAAATATAATGTGAACAGAGACTTAAAGTGAACTTTTATTTGTTTTTGTTTCACAGTAGTGAGGATCAAACCCAGGTGCACTCTGCCACTGAGCTACATCCCCACATCCCCAGCCTTTTAAACATTTCATTTTGAGACGTGGTCTCAGTAAGTTCCCCAGGCTGGCCCTGAAACCATGGCTGTGCTGTCTCAGCCTCCCAAGTAGCTGGGATTACAGGCACGCACCAGTACACCAAGCTAACATGAGTTTCTTCAATGGGGCTCAACCTCCTCTGCTGTTCTTTGAGGAATCCTCATGCTACCATGTGAAGAGCCTGTACTAGGCTGTCGGAGGATGAAAGACCCCATGGAGCAGGACAAGTCATTTCCATTGAGGTTTTCTGTGAAAACCAGCTTCCCAATTGCCATACACAGAAATGAAGCCATCCTGGACTATCCGGCCTCGGCCTAATCAGCCAAGGCTGGAAGCACTGTCACAAGCATCCCAAATATCCCACTGTCACAACCAACCAAATTGTGACATAAACAAAATATTTTGTTCCAAATCCCTAAATTTCAAGATGTTTCGCTATGCAGAAAAAAAAACTGGTACATCCTACCTGCATAGTGAGTTTAGTTTTCCACCATGTGAAGAAATACTAATCATATGCCTAGTTGCCCATCATTCCTTTTCTTCCATTATGGAAAATATCTTAGTTCTTAAGTTTCAAGGAATGAAATCCATTTATGTCAGCTAAAAACAAAACTCAGTGTTTGTGCAGGTTCATGTGTTCAGTGGGGATGGAAGAGAAGGTCTTGATGACAAAACAGACAACTTTGTAGACACAAGACCGGCAGCTCCACCAGGCTTCATGTATTCTGGAGCTGAGCAGCCTCAGAACTGAATCTCCTCTCCTGATCTTTTTCTCTCCCTTTTTTTTTTTTTCAAAACAGCATCTCACTGTATAGTCCAGGCTGACCTTAAACTCACTATGCAGTCCAAGCTAGCTTTGAACAATAGTCATGGCAATAGTCCTGCCTCAGCCTCCCAAATGCTGGGATTACAGGTGTGCACCACCATGCCCAGCTCTCTCTCTTCTTGAACTCTTTTTTTTTTTTTTTTTTTTTTTTTTTTTTTTTTTTTTTGTGCCAGGAATTGAACTCAGGGCCTTGTGCTTGCTTGGCAAGCACTCTACCACTGAGCTAAATCCCTAGCTCCTCTTCTTGAACTCTTTAAATATCTGTTCTGTTTTCCTCCTTCACTCTGAAGACTAGTTTTCTTAACCATTCATTAGGTGGCTAATGACACCCCAGTTTCCAAGTCTAGAAAGCTCCATCCTCCAAGCACAAAACCTCAAGATCTGATTTGTTCAACTCATTTACCTATTGTCTATGGTCAAGTGACTACCCCGAGCTGGTCAACAGGGTGACATGAGATGGATGAGGTGGGCAAGGAGACCTTGCACATCTGCTTGCTGGCTGGAGATCTGCCCATCTAGGTTGTATTCAGCTCTGCATTCCTGCTTCGGGCCCCACCAGCAAGAGTGACCTATCTTAGGCAGGCTATGCAGTGGGCTGAGTGGCTCTGCTCTGTATGTGTTCCCTTCCTCCTTGGACCAGTGAGATAACTTTTTCTTGGACATGTTTCCATGGTGACTACAGAAATACAAAGGGACAAGTAGAAACGTGCAAGCCTTGAAATTGTCATACTGATGCGATAGCATTCTCCAAAGCAAGTTACGTGGCCAAGCCCAAAGGCAAGGGGTAGAGAAGTGAATTCGGCTCCCAGTGAGACAAGGGCAAGCATCTGCATGTGGGCGGCGCTGGAGACTGAGGCTCATCACACCACGGAGCAACCTGCCCCTTTTCATGTCTTCTTGGATACTCACGTTTGGACCAGCAGAGATGTTACTGGTGGTGAGTAATGTTAAAGAGCTCAGAGAGATGGCTCCAGGGGATAAAGAAACTAACTTGCCTATAAGAATGACTTATAGGTAGAGTGAAGATATGCCATGTACAAGGTCCTAATAACCTCAGTGAATGTAGACATTATATGTCATAAATGTGTACTAAGATTAATAATATCAACAATACTGAAAAAGGGGAAAGAGGAACTAGAGGAGAAGAAGGAAAAGGGAAGGAAAGGGGATTAGAAAAAAGAAAAAAGCTGTATTACATACATACACCAAGATGATTGTAAAATGTATGTACTGCATTTTACAGTATGTACTGCAGTATGTAGTATGTGCTGCACTCAAGAGGCTGAGGCAGGAGGACTTCTGCGAGTCCTCCTGCATTTTACAGTAGGTACTGCATTTTATGGATGATTTTAAAATTAGCATGTGTACTAATTTTAAAAAAGAATAACTGGTTTATTATTTATTTATTTGCTCAAACCCAGGTAAGTGCTCTACCATGGAGCTACGTCCTCACCCTTTTTATTTTACTTTGAGACAAGATTTCTCTAAGTTGTCCAGTCTAGCCTTGAACCTGTGATCATTATGCCTCCGCCTCCTGAATAGCTAGAATTATACCACTGTGCCTAGCTAAAGAGTGACTTCTAAGGCTGTTAGCTGTCGAACTGACGGAGTTTAAAGGAATACAGTAGATACGTTACTGCTCTGTATCAGTGCTATTAATCCTATTGTTCCCATATGGCGCCATCAGACATGGCCCCGTAGTGCAGAGCTCGCCAGCCAGGTCATTCAGAGCAGAGCTATGCTCTCTGGAAAGAGCAGACTGCTGTGCATGCCGGGAAAGCAACACAGGTGTACAGTCATGTATCAGGCCAATATAGTAGAGGTCAGAGACAAGCTGTCAGCATGGCAGCAAGTATTAGTCTCAGATTAAGAATGCAAGATGACGTCAGGTTCCTAAAACTCCACTGTGATTAGAATTGACTAGGACCAGATGCATAAGGTTATTAAAGGTCCCCATGGCTTGGCAGGAAAAAAAAAGGACCACTAGCTACCTTACCTCCTCTGTCTTGCACAACTTGCTGCTTACTGCCCTACTCCTCCCCACTGTACTATTGTCTAAGCAACCCAGATGGGAACTCACCTGTTTCATCTTATCCTTCCTTTATTTTGTCGTGTGTGGTGGACTATGTCTCAAATCATGTAACTATTTTTAAAAGTCAAATTCAGAATAGGCCCATGCCCGTATGATTGATATTGATTATCTGAGAGGCAGAGTCAGGGCTAAAAGTGAGAAGACCCAGTAAGTATAAACTGGTGGTAGGGAAGAGGCGATAATGGTAAAGCATGAGCAGAGGTTTTAAACTTAGGCCCAGGAAAGGCTCCTAATGCAAGCCAGCGACCCGTGGGGAGAAGGAGGCCGTGGCCTGACGGGGTGGGGGGCTTAGGGGAGGAAGGCAACATAGGCCAAGCAGGAGTGTGAACTCTGTAACTTCCTCATCTCTGAATTCAGAGTAAGCTCCTGTTTACCTCTCCAGCTTCGTCTCTCACAACTTCCCCATATGTACTCTAACTGCTGCCAATGACGGTGCTTGCTATTCTCCAAAGACATCCTGCTCTTTCCCTGTTCTGTGCCCCTGACCATGTTGTTCTCTCTATCTGGAGTGCTGCACTGCCAATTTATACCTATCAAACTATTCCCTTTCTTCAGTGTCTACCTCCAATTCCACTGCTTCTATGAAGTGGCTTGCCCAAACATGATCTGTTCCGACTTTAACCCCCACAGCACATCTCAAAGTCTGTTTGTGTTACTAATATTTTGAATTTTTGAGACAGGATCTCACTGTGCAGTTCAGACTGGCCTTAAACTCACTATGTAGCCCAGGCTGGCCTTGAACTCATGGCAGTCCTCCTGCCTCAGCCTCCTGAGTGCTGGGATTATAGGCATGTGCCATCACGCTCAGTGTGGTATTATTTTTATCAGTACCTGTTTTATCCATCTTTCCCCTACCTTCCTTTTGTATTAGTTATCTATTGGGCATCCTATATTTTACCTGGACCTCCTAAGATGCATGTCCTCAAAGTTTCTGCTTTCAAAGTACTCCAGTTGCTTTAGAGGGAGATGTCACAAGTAGATGGATATTGTCTTTATTGTGATAAAGACAAACAGAAGAAAGCATAAAGTTGGGTGCAATGGCCTGTAACCCTAGCTAATCAAGAGGCTTAAACAGGACTATAAATTCAAGGCCAACCTGGGGCAACTTAGTAAGACACTGTCTCAAAGTGGGGATGGTGCTGGGGATGTATCTCAGTGGTAGGATGCCTCTGGGTTTGATGCCTAGTAAAAAAAAAAAAAAGCATAAATGCTATGGGAGCCTCTAAGAAGAGAATTCTAACCAGTATTTTAGAGTCAGAATTCTGAAAAAAAAATACAAAACAAACAAAAAAGAGACAAAAAAAAGAATTCTGAAAATAAAGGACAGAAGTCATTCCAGCAGAGATAACAGTATGTGCAAAGGCCCTGGGGTTATTTATGCACTTCTGTAACAAGTAATACATTAAGTATTCATGTCTAGATCTTAGTAAACTAATAACCTGAATATATAAATTATATAATACTTTCCTATTTGTTACATCTTCTGACAGCATTCAATTAGATATCACTGACCTGAGTTTATAAATGAGAAAAATATCGCTCAGAGTTTAAATGATTAGTCTGGAATAAATCAAATTCAGAGTAGCAAAATAAAGATGACAACATAGGTTTTCTGATGCCAAAACCATGCACTTTCCTCTATGTTCTTTCTGCCTCTCAAATTTGGTTTCTTCTGATAGGAGAAAACTAGGCATAAGGTCAAGTAAACGATCCAAGAGAAAGATTAGAAAAAGAAGTAAGGAGCTGGAGGAGAAATGAAATGACCTTCACAATTTTCGCCCACAGGTTAATTCTGCTTAGTAAGGTATCCAGAGTCCAGTGTTTAGCAGGTAGACCAGAGTGCCTTACTCTCTTCCCATAAGCTCTTCTCTGCTTTCACTGGTTCACACTGCCATTCACATGGGTACTAAAAAGGGAAGAGGGAGGCAGGATGACTTCTAACCTACTTAGAGAGCTAACGTGGATGTCGGGATGGGAGCCAACAAGAACGTCATAATACGGAAAGTAATTGTAAAAATTTAGCTTGGAGGAGTTGCGCAAATCACTTGTCTGAAATTCTAACCTCAGTACCAGTGACATTCCAGTGGTGTATTTTAAAACAACAGTAGCTGGGCATGGTGGCTCATGCCTGAAATCCCAGCATTTGGGAGGTCGAGGCAGGAGGATCACCTCAAGTTTGAGCCCAGTTAGGGCTACATAGTGAGTTCAAGGCCAGCCTGAACTACATAGTGAGACCCTTTTCAAAAAACAAAAACAAAAACAAAAACAACCCAAAACAGCAACAACAACAAAAAAAACACCAGCAACAACAAAACCAATAGGTTATCACTTCATTTTTTTGTGTGTGCTGGGGATCAAACTCAGAGCCCTGCGCTTGCTAGGCAAGCATTCTACCACCAAGCTAAATACCCAGCCCCTCATTTACATTTTTAAAACATGCAGGTATTAGATAAGACACTTAAGAGCAGTAATAAGGATTTTACAAAAATTTAAAAAAATAATAAAGTGCTGGCCTCTAGCGACCAGCACTGCCACCTTCAGTAAGAGATGAAAATTGCAATTATTAAGTAACTCAGGGCCTTGGCAACCCCATAAGTAAAAACATTGTATCCTTAAATTAGGTGTAAATTGCTCTCCTAATAGCCTCAAATGGTAGAATATTTGTGTTGGAAGAAACCTTGGAGATAGCTCCTCATGTTTGGTGACTTTTTTTTTTGTGCTGGGGATCGAACTCAGGGCCTTATACTTGCAAGGCAAGCATGCCAACCACTGAGCCAAATCCCCAGCCCCTGGTGACTTTTTAATGTAACCTATCTAGGGTATTTTCATATACAGTTGTCATTTTTTCTTCAAAACCTTGCAAAGTAGACTTAACAAGTGGTCCTCAGTATTATATATAAGAAATACAAGGCTTATTGTCAAAAGAGTAATAAATGACCATGCCAAAATTGTTGTGCTTTTTATTGTACCATATAACCCTTCATGAATTTTTTAACCCTTCATGAATTTTTATTGATCTGAAATAAATTATAAGCAATAATAATAACAATAAAAAGAACTTGGCATTTCAACTTTTTTTCTTCTTCTCTGGTTTCGTTTTTGTTTTTTTTTTTTTTTTTGGCACAGGGTCTTGCTATGCAGTTCAGACTGACCTTGAACTCACTATGTAGTCCAGGCTGGATTTGAACTCTCAGTGATCCTCCTGCCTCAGACTCCCAAGTGCTGGGATTATAGGCATGCAGCACCATGCCTGGCACTTAATATTTTCTTATGCAATTTCAATAAGGAGCTGGAAAGGGTCCTAGGTTGGGGTTTGAGACTCCCTTCTAGCTGAATGACCTTGGCCTATCTTCTTACATGTCTTCTTCTCTGAAGTCACATGCCTGGAATTTGAGAATCATCTCACAGGATTGGTGGGAAGCTCAAATTAGATAATGGATGAGAAAGTGTTGTGTTAAAATCTGGAGTAACTACATGATCAAAGCAAATTCTAGACTTGATCCATGCTTTAGAAATGTAGGGGACTGGGTTTGAGGATTTAGCTCAGTGGTAGAGCACTTGCCTAGCAAGCACAAGGCCCTGAGTTCAATTCCCAGCACCAAAAAAAAAAAAAAAATTAAAAAACCAAAAAATAAACAATAATCTACTAAGAAATATCTAGTATTTGGCAACTTGTTAATGGCAAAAATAGTAACCTTGGACACAAGAAAAGTATATATTCTCTTCTTTGGGAAGACAGTATGATAAAGAGATATTTTATAAATTAATTTAAAGCCAGGCATGGTGGCACACACTTGTAATCCCAGCACTCAGGAGTCTGAGGCAGGAGGATTGCCACGAGCTCGAGGCCAGCCTGGGCTACATAGTGAGTTCAAGGTTAGCCTGAGCTACATAGTAACAACCTGTCTCAAAAAATTAATTTATAGATTCAGTATATTACCAATTAAATTCTTAACAGAATACATAACAGAACTTGAGTATCTGTAGTAAACTAATTTTGAAAAAAATATGCCACCAAGGTATATTTTTGACACAAGGGCCTGAGTTTGATCCCCAGCACTTAAAAAAAAAAAAGATATCTTTTTGGAAAAAGACATTAACAGTGTAAGATTTACTCTGGTAAACTTTTAAACAATTGCTACAATTTTCTGGTACTGTGTATCTCAAGTAGAAAAAATTAAAAAAAAAAAGAAAAAATCAAATGTTGGAATAGAATAAATAGCACACTAAAAACATTTAAAATCTCATATATGACAAATTAAGTGGCATTAAGTAATAAAAGTGAATCACTAATATTATGTTAAGGAAAATGGAAATGAATATGAAGAAAAATAAATTTGCAGCAATATTTTTTATTATATCCAAAATACATTTCAAATTAGTTAAAATGTTAAATATTAAAAGGGTCGACAAAGGAAACTAGAAGGAAATGGAATCACAGATCTTAAATCAGTCCTGAAAGGAAGATAATTTCTTGATAATTAAAGTAATAAAAATATCTATGGTAAAATGGATATTATGAACAATAAAGTGCCTTTCCACAACAATTAATTATAAAATGAAAACAACTCAGTAGCAAAGATATTCCTAATTGATATGTAGGAAGAGAAATTATAGTCCCAAAATATATAAGCAAGAGATACCGGGTTATAAAGACAATAATCACTCTTTAGTGGAAAAATATTCAAAGTTATATAAGAAGTTACTTATATGGCATAAGTAAACAATATTCAAAAGTAAAGAATTTTAGGCTTGAGCTTTTCCCATTGGCCCCCTCCCACCCTGTGCTCTCTCTTCTTCAAGGAGAGAGAGACAGAGAGAGACAGACAGAAACAAGGTCTCGCTGTGTAGTTCAAGCTGGCCTTGAGCTCACTATGTAGTCTAGGCTTGCCTCGAACTTGCAGTGATCCTCCTGCTTCAGCCTCTTCAAAGCTGATTTTACACCACATCCACCACATCCAGATCTTGTCTTTCTCTTTCAAATAGATCATTGATCTTGTTGCAACGCTTGGGTGTCCCTCTCAGTTCTTTGTTTAGGATGTCAAGACCCCTAGCGTGGTAAAAGGAAGACTGCAAATCTGAGCCCAGCCTGGGTAATTTAGAAACTTAGCAAGACTCTACCCCCGCCAAGTTAAGAATTTTGAATTTCATTAATTAGAGCAACTGTGAGATATCTTAATTATACTGTACTTAATTAGAAACTATAAATCAATTTCAGTCGTTGAAATGATTATTATTGACAGGGTTGTGGGTAAAAAAGAATTTTCACACGTCTTTGCTAAAAGGTGAACAATATTTACCAACAAAATACTTCAAAAGAAGAGAAAAAAATGCACCTGAATTAGAAAGCATTTGAAATACTACATTGGAGCACTCTGGAGGCTGAGGCAGGAGGATCGTTGCAAGTTCAAGGCCAGCCTGGGCTACATAGTGAGTTCAAGGGCAGCCTGAACTACATAGCGAGACCCTATCTCAAGAAACCAGAACCAAAACAAAACAAAAAAAAAAAAAAGAAAAAGAAAAAGAAAAAAAATACTATGATGGAGAAATTGCTAGGTAAATTGTGACATGTTTAGGCAATAGATTAGTATTCCTATTACAAAAGACAAATGTGAGGATTCCTTAAATATTGGAAAACAAAACACAAAGTAATACTAAGTAAAATAAATAGTGTGCATAGTTTGGTATCAGCCCTCAAAAAATTTATGATCTAACACTTAGATTGGAAGAGACTCTGTTATGCCTCGCCTATAAGATTAGCAATAAATTAAAAAAATTATTATGATATCTACTGATAGTGAGAGTGTGAGGAAACAGGCACTCTCATAATTTATTGGAAGGACAGTCTGTAGATGGAAAAATTAACAGACTGTAATTTCTGAAGGGCAATTTGGGACTGGCTACCAATCACCTAGACCTGCCTTTCTTTTGGAAATCCCACTGCTAAGAATTTAATTTAGAGATATGTTTGCCACTGTTCTTCAAGGTATGTTCTAAAAGACGTTCATTGTAACATTTTTGTAGGGGAAAAAGGAACAACTAAGGCATTGGTAATTGGAGACTAGTTTTATAAATTTTGGACTATCCCATGGGTGGAATACTACAGAACCAGTAAAAATAAGGACGATTGTGTATATGTCAAATTGGGAGAGGCCTATGAGATAAATTGAGACAAAAGCAAGGTCTATCATAAATCAACCTTTTTGCATGTATGCGTGTATGCATGTTTTATTTCATGTTGTGCTCTTATAGCAGAACACCAGAGACTAGGAATTTATTTACTTATTTTTGAGTTGTTTGAGACAGGGTCTCACTATATACAGTAATTCAGGCTGGCTTTGAACTCACTATGTATCATACATTAACCTCAAACTCACAATGATCTTCCTGCCTCAGCCTCCCCAGTGCTGGGATTACAGGGGTGCACCACCACGCCTGGCAGACAAGGTAATTTATAATGCATAGACATTTATTGGCTCACAGTTCTGGAGGCTGGAAAGTCCAATATCAAGGTACTGGCATCTGGCGAATGCTTTCTTGTAGTATCAACACATGACAGAAGATGCAAACACAAGAGAGGGCCAACGTCAGCATTTTATACTGGTACCAATTTCACCCATGAGGGTGGAGCCCTCATGGCCTAATCACATCCTTTTTTTTCTTTTTTCTTGTGGTACCGGGGATTGAATCCAGGACCTTTGCACTGAGCTACATCTCCAGCCCTTTTTCCCTCTTTTATTTTTTATTTTTTTGTTTGTTTATTTGTTTGTTTTTTCTCTTTTTTTGAGACAGGGTCTCGCTATGTAATTCAGACCAGCCTTGAACTCGATATGTAGCTCAGGCTGGCCTCGAACTTGCAGCGATCCTCCCGCCTCAGCCTCCCGAGTGCTGAGATTGCAGGCGTGTGCCACCATGCCCGGCCCAGTCCATTAAAAAAAAATTTTTTTTAAATTTTGAGACAGGGTCTCACTTTATCACTGAATTGCTAAGGCTAGATTGAAGTTTGTGAGTCTCCTACATCAGTTCCCCCAGCTGGGATTATAGACATGTGCCACCACGCCCAACTCCTAATCACTGTTTAACAATTTCATCTTTTGAGGGGGGGTTTCTGGGGATCGAACTCAGGGCCTTGCACTTTCTAGGCAAGCACTCTAGCACTGGAGCTAAATCCCCAACCCCAACAATTTCACCTTTTAGTACTGTTAGAATGGCAATTAAATTCCAGCATGATTTTTAGAGAGGACAAACAACCGAACATGGTTGTGTGTGTGTATAAATTCTACAAGAAAACACCAGCAACTTCAAGGAGTATCTGCCTTGGAAAGAGTGGTATGGAAGAAGGAAACAATGTAAACTTTCACTTAACATTTATCTATGTTTTTATGTATGTATTTATTCACTTTTTCATTCATTTATTCATTTGCAGTACCAGGGATTGAAACCAGGCCCTTTGCAGTAAGCTACATCTCTAGCCCTCCTCCTCTTCCTCCACTTCTCCTCCTTTTCCTTTTTTTTTTTACCCCATGCTGGGGATCGAACTCAGGGCCTTGTGCTTGCAAGGCAAGCACTCTAACCACTGAGCTACATCTCCAGCTCCTCCTTCTTTTGTTCTGAGATAAATTTCTAAATTGCCCAAACTGGGCTTGAACTTTTGATCTTCCTGTCTGGCTCATTTAACATCTTGTACCAATGTGTAAAGCATGGATTTTCCACTCATGCATATATATTGCTAATGTTTAAAAACTGTCAACTGAGCATGGTGGCACATGCCTGTAATCCCAGCATTCAGGAGGCTGAGGCAGGAGGATCCTTGTGAGTTCGAGGCCACCCTGGGCTACATAGTGAGTTCAAGGCTGGCCTGAACTACATAGTGAGACCCTGTCTCAAAAAACCAAAAAAGGAAAAAAAAATTAAAATGAATAAAAATAAAAAATAAAAATTGCCAACCAAAAATTGGGTGCCTGAGGCAGGAAGTTCACAGTTTTAAGCCCAGCCTGGGCAATTTAGAAACTTAGTGAAATATGGTCTTTTAAAAAGTTTGTTTTTTAACAAATTTTGTTTGGTCATTTGTGGTTTTAAGGGCTGGGCGTACAGCTCAATGCAAAGACCTTGGATTCAATCCTTGGTATGGAAATTCATAAAATAAATAGATAAAATTGTCAAGAAACGTTTTATAGGTCATAGAGTAATGGGTTAACTTTTTTCCTTTGTTTCTGGCTTGAAGTTTATACTTCTCTGTATATTTTCTTCTGTATATTTCTCCATTAAAGAGAATAAATATTTTAATTTTTTTGTTCTGGAGATTGAACACAGGGCCTTCTCAGTGAGCTACACCCTTATCCCTTTAAACAATGTCTTTATTTGTGATACAGCAGAGTAAATTACAGGTCTTTGCAGAGGTACATACCCAGTCTTTTTTTATTTTTTATTTTGAGACAGGGTCTTGCTAAATTGCTAAATTGCCCAGACTGGGCTGGAATTTGTGATCCTCTTGCCTCAGTTTCTCAGTGCTGGGATTACATAGTGCACTACAATGTCTGGGTAATATTTTAATTCTTTTTTTTTTTTTTGAGATAGGGTCTTTGTGTAGCTAAGGCTAGTCTTGGACTCACTATGTAACCCAGAACCCAGGGTGGCCTCAAACTCGAGGCTATCCTCCTGCCTCAGCCTTCTGGGTGCTGGGATTACAGGCATGCACCACCATACCCAGCTAATTCTTCTGTTGGGTTATATTCATGTGACCTGAACAAATTTCCATAGAATTTTATTTTGTTTTGTTTGCTTGTGTAGTTCTGGCTGGCCTTGAACTCACTATGTAGCCCAGGCTGGCCTCGAACTTGCAGCAATCAAGAATTTTAAGTGAAAAAAGCAAGTTGCACATGGAAAAATTTTACACACACATACATGGAAAGACCTAGGGGATGATAACTATAATATTTATAACTCCAGATGGGTAGAATTGGTGAGGAAGAACAGAAAACCGGTTTTCCTTTATTTGTACAACAAGCAAGTTATTTATTTATTTATTTATTGATCGATTGATTGATTGATTGGTGTCAGGAATCGAACTCAGGGCCTTCTGCTTGCTAGGCAAGCACCCTAACCAGTGAGCTAAATCCCCAGCTACAACAAGCAATCTATAAAACTCCAATAAATTAAAAAAATTATAAATATCACCAAAAGATCATATGGGGTTTGGTTAATTTCTTATGGCCACTATAACAAATGACCACAAACTCTGTGGTTTAACAAACTCATGTTTATTACCTCACGGGTCTGAGGTTAGAGATCCTCAGTGGCTCTCAGGGGGCTAAAATCATGGTGCTGGCCAGACTGCACTCTTTTCGGGATGCTCTAGGGGAAAACTCATGTTCTTGCCTTTGCTGGCTGCTGAGGCTGCTGGCATTCTTTGGTCTGGGTCATCTTCCAAGACAGCAACGGTTACTCTAGTCTTTCTCATCACTTTACTCTGATACTCTTTTCCATTTTTAAGGATGCTTGTAATTAAGCATCAGTGGACCCACCAGATAGTCCAAGATAATTTCCCTGTTAAGAGATTATTTGATTATCAATTTTAATTTAATTTGCAGCCTTAATTTCCCACTGTAGTGTAAAGATACATATTCACAGTTTTCAGAGCCTACACTATGGACATTTAGGTGAGGATTTTCTGTCTACCACAGGACCTAAGGACAATGACCATTTCTGGGTCATTATGTGTGTGCTTCCAATATAAACTAGAGGGGTTTTGTGATAGTTAACTGTGGTGTCAATTTGAATAAGAAATGCCTAGCTGGTAGGTTGAGCACAGTTCTGAGTGTGTCTGGATGATTGACTTACTGAAGACGGAAGACCCACCTGGGTGTGGGTGGATCCAACCGATAGGCTACCTACATGCAATTAAAAGGGAAAGAAAAAGGAAGTCTCACTTCTGTTTCTTTGAAGGAGTTCCAGTCTTTACCATCATCTTTGGACATCTGTCTCCAGGCTTCCAGTGCAGACCCTTCAGCTTCTTGATACAGACTCGCACCAGACTCTGCAGTGAGCGCCAGACTTTCTACTTATGATTGAATCTTTCAGTTCTCCAGCACCAAGATGGCGCTTTGGCACTCTTCCACACCTGACTCTGCAGGTAGCTATTGTAAATCTTACCTTGTAAATAATTTATATATCATATATGTGTATATATTTTATATTGAATCTATTCCTCTTGTGAACCTTAACTGATATAGGATTGATGCTAGTAATTTATCTAGTGAGGCCAAATGTGGCTTTATAATCTCACCCTGGCAATACTTCAGTCTAGCATGGTCTGAAGGAAAACCTGTTATGCTAGTTTCTAGTTTTATATTTGAATTGGATTTGGGACATAATAGGACTCCTGATTGCTGAACTCCTTTATCCCTTTCCTCTTCGTCATGTGAGATGCGTTTCCTGCCCCTGCTTCTGTATCAGTGCTTCTGCTCTTGTGCAGAGTTCTTCGTACACTAGCCCACGCACAACTTTTAAAGATGGGAGGAGTCTTCTCATGGAGACTAAGTGCCTTGTCCTTGGCACACCACTTTTTGTTGATGGTGCTGGAGATCAAAATCTAGGGGCACTCTACACTGAACTACATCCCCAGCTCTTTTTATTCTTTTTATTGAGTCTCACTAAATTGCCCCGGTTGACTTCAAACTTGTGATTCTCCTGCCTCAGCCTCCCAAGTAGCTGGGATTACAGGTGTGCAGCTTTGCCCTTAGCCTTGGCATACCTCTCAAGAACATCCTACCACTCCCCTGCTGTAATACACTTCTTGTCAGTCTTCACTTAAAAAAGGTATGCATTAGCAATGTTTTTTTTTGTTTTGTTTTGTTTTGTTTGTTTGCTTTTTTGGTGTTGGGGATTGAACTCGGGGCTTTGTGCTTATTAGGAAAGCACTCTAACCACTGAGCTAAGTCTCCAGCCCTGGCAATGTTTATTTGAGGTATATATGTGTGATATACACAAAGACACAGAGATACACCCTTTACTCTGGAGGTTTAGGTGGGGAAATAAAGGAGAGTATATTTTGCCTTGAAATAGAAACATAATGCAAAATTTAAGAGTAGAAGATAATTTGGGGCTAAAACGAGAAATTGTGTCTACAATTAAACAAAATCGTACTGCTTGGGTTGAGGATTTAGCTCAAGCGGTAGAGCGCTTGCATAGCAAGCACAAGGCCCCGAGTTCAATCCCCAGCACCAAAAAAAAAAAAAAATTACAAAATCATACTGCTTTAGGAACATCGATTCTTTGGGCGAAATTTCAAGTCTAAGACAGCTGGTCAGAGGGGACAAGGTTAGAGCTTCCTATTAGGGAGTGCACTTCCTGTATTTTGTCTACCTGGCATTTGGTAAAGGAGTGGGCCCACAGCAGGTCCTCAGCAAACATTTCCTTGACAAAACTAATGTATTTTTCCCCTAGTTTAAAGGGAAACAATAAGAGAAACCAGCCAACAGCCTCCATAAATGATTGGTTCTCAAGGAAAAGGTATCAAAAGAATTTGCATGTGGGGGTGAGGAAGGGTTGTGGTTGAAGAAGTGGAAATTACGCATGGCTTGGGGCATGTAAACACAGGGAAAGACAGCCAAGAAACACACAATTATTGTGTCATTTTCAATGCAATATAAAACTGCTTTCATCTGCATGGGGCTCCTTGTGTAATATGGGCGTGGGTGTCAGGATCAGGGGAGGAACAGGGAGCCCATTCATGCCTCTCCCAGCCAACCTATAAGAACATTCCCGTTGCCCCTGCTTCCCTCTCCCTTCTCTTCCCCTTTTACACACCAAGAGGAAAGACAGGAGGTAACAAAGCTCACTTCAAATCAAAGACACAGAGATACACCCTTTACTCTGGAGGTTTAGGTGGGGAAATAAAGGAGAGTATATTTTGTGAGTATCTTTTGTGTACTTAGCATATGTTATTTAAGTAAGTTGCTGCTGATGATGACATACTCCCTAAAGGTTATGTAGTCTGGTTGTGAAATATACAACAAAGAAACATAATATCTTCATTAGCAGCTGTTTATAAATTGCACACCTATCTTTTTTTCTTTGCTCAAAGCAAAATAGCAACTTGCCCGTGAACTTCAGAATTCAGAAAAAAAGGGCACATCAACTGAAAGACAAGTTTTTATTCTGTTAACATCCAAAGAAAGTAAACATCCCCAGCCCATCCCCCATGATGCCCCCTTTTATAATGCCACATTTTCTGAGTTAGTGGGAAAATATACATATTTTTTTGTACTTGGGCTTAAACCCAGGGACTTTACACTGAGCTACATCACTAGTCCTTTATTTTATTTTGTTTTGAGACAGGATCTCGTTAAATTAGTAAGTTGTCCAGGGCTTGAATTTGTAATCTTCCTGCCTCAGTCTCACAGAGTACCAGAATTACAGGTGTGTGGCACCACACTCAGCGAAAAAAGTATCTTTAGTATTAGAAATTGAATGGTGCTATGCTTTTTTTCATTTCCAAATAAATTGCACGGTTTATCTTTCCTGTCTGTGTGTCCCTGCTGTTGGAAATTTTAAGTTTACACCATGTGTATCCTGACTACAAATCAAAACTGGTTAAACAGAAAAAAAAACAAAAACAAACCTAGTTAAATGTCCTTTGATGAGAGAGAACATATTGAGAAATCACAAGTCATTGCTCTGTTTACATTTCTAAGTGTTAAATATTTGTTTTAAGGAAAAAAATATTGCTTTCAGTCTCCTTTTAGTGAAGGTGGTTTAGTGAAGCCACTTCAAAGTTACAGCAACATGAAAAATCTGTGTCTCCCTTTGTATTTTATAGCAGGAATCAAAGTTTGGCCAATGCTCTAACTTGCAGATTTCTAACCTAAGTTAATAAAGAACTAATTTGGGGGGTATTTTGTCTTGGTTGGGCAATATTTAACGGATTTGTTAATTGTTCTTTGACAGTTAAGAGGTAGTTATGAGAAAGTAACTAAGGGGCAAGGAGAACAATCACTTGGATAAGGGAGTTTGATAACTTGTTCTAAGGCCATAATTTATTAACTGAATTACCTTGGGCAAATCACTTCTCTGACATGAATTATCTGAATTGCACTTGAATTGAGGGAATGATAACTGAAAAATCCTCACATGGAACAACTAGTATCCTGATCTTGAGCAAGGACTGGAGTCAGACTGGCCAGGTTCAAGTCCAGCTCAGTTGTCTACTGCTTTGGCCTGGAGCAAGTTACTTAAGACTCTTTGCATCACTTCACCATCCATATAATATGTAGGTGAAAACAGAGTTGGTAGTATTATCAAATGTGCTAAGATGTAGAGCATGGGAGGAAGTACTATTCTAAGTAAGAGTTGTTATGCTGAGTGGTCTTGTGCTTTTGTGTACAAATGTACTTTTTTGGCGGGAGGTGCTGAGGATTGAACTCAGGGCCTTGCACTTGCTAGGCAAGCACTCTACTACTGAGCTAAATCTCCAACCCCTATGCAGAGTGGTCTTAACATTGAAATTGGCTATAAATCAATCATTTATAGAGTAATTGACTACATGTCATGCTTGAATTTTTTTGAGAATCCAGAAGAAAACCAAAGCTCTTATGGATGACAAACCAAACCATCTATACTCACAAAGCTTACTCTAAAATGTATTCATATAAGATATATACATATAATGTATATATATAAATGCCTAGTAAAGTAGTAAAGGACACTTACAGCATGTAGTAATGACCACTTTACAACAAATTTATCCCCAGTACCCCCCCAAAAAAACCCCCACATTTATTAATGTAATAAACGCTCCTTAAATTAGCCTTCCTTTTCTTTTTGGTCCTCCATTGGAGAAAGGTGAGCTAGGAGACGACTGTACCGTCAGTCTGTTTAAGCCATCATCTTTGGGTAAGTGCGCCTTGGTGCCTGCCAGCCCACTTGGTAAGTGCAGCCAGTGCTAGGTGAAGATCCTGGGGGATGGGGATATTTCATCCTGCCTGAGTCACCATGGTTTTCTGAAAGGAATGGACACAGGGACCGGAGTACATACAAAACCGTTCTCAACTGCAGAAAGCTGGTAGCTAATCCTTATGGATAGAGGACTGAGGAAATCCAGCTCTCAGCTCTTTTGCATACGTGAGAGCCTTATGTATGTGGGAGGTGTCCTGTGTGGACATTTCCCAGGCCTCTCTTTAGACATCACCTTGCTCATGGCCTCCTCTCCCCTCTCCTCCTCCCTCCCGTGCCAGTTACAGGTCTATCGACTCCCAGGTCCATAGTCCCTTTTTTTGCCTGCCAGGAGAAAATGGACCTGAGTTCTTTAAATATGTTTCTTTTGCCAACTGCAGCCTCTTAAGCTTTGCCAGCAGATGTGCTGGGAAGACGTTGCAGAAGGAAAGGGTTTCATTTCAGGCTCTGATGTGTGTACTTGGGCAGGCTGCGGCAGGGCTCTGGGCTTCCCCTGTATGGGCAGTTTAATCAGCACCCTGTTCCCACAGAATACAGCAGCTATCAGCACCTAGAGTCCTGAAACTTCATTCGACACTCACGACAGGTATTTGTTTTGTTTTTAGCAGAGTGCCTCTCATGAGACACTTCCCTGTGAACAGCTTCCTGCAGTGAGGTTAGAGTTCTTCCCCCAACAAGTTACAGAGGGTGGTTTGCTATTGTCAAAGATGAAAATTTGACAAATTGAGGATTTTAAAAATTGTTTTGATTCACACATTGTAATTCTATAATTTACGGGGTGCAATGTGATGTTTTGATACATATATGCATTATGAATTGATCAAATTAGCATCTCTAATTGCCTTAAATATTTATCATTTCTTTGTGGTGGAGAATATTCACAGTCTTCTCTTATTGGGATTAGGGGCCTAGTTTAGTGGTATAGCACACGCTTAGCATGCTTAAGGCTTTGTGCTCAATCCCCAGCATCAGGCCACACACACACACACACACACACACACACACACACACACACCCCACCTTCTCTTTTAGCTATTTTATTTTATTTTTTGGTTGTGGGGATCGAACTCGGGGCCTTGTGCTTGCGAGGCAGGCACTCTAACCACTGAGCTAAGTCCCTAGACCCTCTTCCAGTTATTTTAAATATAAATTTTTGTTGACTATAATCATCTTATTTTGTAATAGAACATCAGATTTTATGTCTCTTATCTACCTGTAACATTGTACCCAGTGGCCAACATTTTCCTATGTCCCCTTCTCCCATATTCTCCCCAGCTTCTGGGAAACTAAAGTGGAATGATCTAATTGGCTTTTGCCCACATGGTGGCACATACCTATAATCCCAGCTACTCATCACTACTTGGGAGGTGACATTTTCTTCACAGTGAAAAATTACTTCAAGATCCATCCATGATGGGGCTGGGGATTTAGCTCAGCGGTTAGAGTGCCTGCCTCACAAGCACAGGGGCCTGAGTTCAATCCCCAGCACCAGAAAAAAAAAAAAAGATCCATCCATGTTATTGTATGTACCAATAGTGCATTTGTCATTGGCTTGTTCAGGTTGTCGTTTCAATGACAATGGAAATTAAAAGTGAGGCATGAATTGGCAGAACAAAAGCCTTAACTGGAAAATAAGAGAAAATGTTAAGGGACTTTAGCTTGAGGGACTAACAAAGATCAAGCTGGCCCCTTAAGAAAGGAAGTAAAAGAAAATAGGGCAAAGACTTGTGCCTGAGCAGCCAGAGGCGGCCCACTCTGATGAAGAGGTTCAGACTGGCCTGTTCACAGAAAAATGAGACCGGCTTTTGTATTTTGGCTGGGGAGGGTTAGAGTCTGGTTGATCATTAATGATCTCAGTTCTGTTTTCACTAGATGGCTTTGGGAGAAGTCATTGTTGCTTAAGGGGTGAATTTGGTCTCTGTGAGATCATTGTTTCTGCTTGGGGCAGTGTCTTGTGAGTCTGCTGGAATCTGAGGTGACTGTAGGTTTAAGGCAATGGAAACTTCTGGGTGTAGTTCAATGTCCCTGTACATCCCTTAGTTTAGTGTCCTCGGTCTTGAAGGAAGATAGAATTGTGCATGGAAATTTAGGGCTAATCAACTTTTGCAGAGTTTTAGACAGACACTCACTGAATGATTCACATGCCCATATGTAGAGCCGAGAAAAGATTTGACCCAGAGTTTTCAAGTAATAAAGCAGACCAAAAAACGAAGACAGAGATGCCAAGCTTTATCCTCCCCACCCCACCCCAAGTACTGGGGATTGAACACAGGGCTTTCACACTGAGCTGTATCTCCAGCCCCTTCCCCTTCCCTCCCTTCCTTCCTGCCTTCATTATGTATGTGTGTATATATTTTTTTATTTTGAGACAAAGTCTCACTAAGTTTCTAAATTACCCTAGCTAGGCTCTAACTTGTAATACCTCTGTTTTAGGCTCCCAGAGTTCTGGGAGTATAGGTGTTGGCCACCATACTTGGTTTTTATCTTGCTTTTAGTATCTATTGTGTATTTTCAGGTCCAGCCGCTATGTTCCTGTTATGTATTCCTTTTTTTGGGAGGGGTACTGGGGATCAAACTCAGGGCCTTGTGCTTTACATTCCTTATTATTTAGTAATATTCAATTGCATAACACCCCACAAAATTTTAATTCATTCACTGGGTTGGGGATTTAGCTCAGATGGTAGCATGCTAGCCTACCAAGTGCAAGGCCCTGAATTCAATCCCCAGCACCAAAAAAAAAAAAAAAAATTTAATTCACACCAAAAAAAAGTTTAATTCATTCACTTGTTGATGGGTATTTAGGATGTTTCCAGAATTTCATTTGATTTGTTTTGTTTTGCAATGCTGGGGTCTGAACCCAGGGCCTCGTGGATGCTAGGCAAGTGCTCAACCACTATCAACCACTAAACTACACCCTCATCCCTGTTTCCAATTGTTTTTTGTTTTTTTGTTTTTGAGACAGGGTCTCACTATGCAGTTCAAACTGACCTTGAACTCACTATGTAGCCCAACCCAGGCTGGCCTCGAACTCATGGTGGTCTTCCTTCCTGGGCCTCAGTACCAGGACTACATGCTTGTGCTCCTGATATAGAGGAAGTAAATGCAACTCCCAATCTGTTAGATGTCAGATACGCCTAATTCATGTGCCCTGAAACTGAAGGATGAATTCTAAGGAACAACGGAGGTTAAGAGTAGGAAAATTTACTGGGGAATAGGAGTAGCTCCTAAGAGACAAGAGGGGTCCTGAATGGGTTGCCAATGAGTCCACCTCTCTAAGAAAGTTCTTTAGAGCAAAATCATGAGGTGGGTACAACATGGGTCAAAGCTATAATCAACCAATAAGATTACAAGTATATCCTCTTGGCTAATATTTATCCAGTGGTAGCAAAGGCATATGGATGTCATCATTAACCTTGGTCGATAATCTATAGTTTTAGTCTTGTCTTTGGTTTTAGTCTTAGTGTGTGGGACAGGATGGCCCACCCCAATGAAATAATGGTTTATTTATATGGGAAATCTCAAAAGGGTGGTACCAATAATATCAAGCTTCTGTTTATCCCTTTGGGAAGTATGTAAATCTGGCCACTGTGACTTTAATCTTCTTCAGATGTGCCTTTAGCCACAGTTTTGATGTGTTCTCATCTTCTGCACTGACTCCCTGGAGGGCCCAGCCATGTCTGACAGCCTATAATATTTCTACCTAATTTAGCTGTCTATAATACTACCACACCCAGTTTGTTTCCAGTTTTTGACTGTTGACAAGTAAAGCTACTGTGAACATTTATATAAAAGTCTTTGTGTGGATGTGTGCTTTGATTTATTTTTCACTGAGTAAATGAAATACCTAGAAACAGAATAGCTGCATCATATGATAGGTATATAATTATTTAATAAACTGTACAATTTCCAAAGTGGTTGTGCTATTTTACATTCCCACCAGAAATTTATCAGTTTCATTTGATCTAAATTCTCACCAACACTCAGTATGTTCCATCATTTTAGTTTCAGACATTCCCATTTTAATTTGAAACATTCTAATAGGTATATAGTTCATTAGGATTTTAATTTGGGGGGGAATGGGGATCGAACTCAGGGCCTTGCACTTGCTAGGCAAGGGCTCTACCACTGAGCTAAATCCCCAACCCCATATCCACTATTTTTATCTTTGTTTTTATTTTCACTTTTTAGAGACAAGATCTTGCTAAATTGCCTAAGCTGTCCTCAAACTTGCAATCTTCCTGTCTCAGTCTCCCTGAGTAATTGATATCACAGGCATGTGTCGCCATGCCTGGTTTTTATTCACATTTCTATTTCACCATCACACCTGGCTTCTATTCATAATTCTGAGAAGATACTCTGAGTGTTGTCAAAAAACGCAATTACAACAAATTTAGTTTGAAGATTTCTCTTTTTTTCAGTGCTGGTGATCAAACCCAAGGTTTTGTGCATGGCTAGCAAGTGCTCTATTGAGGTAGGAGATTAGGGCTGCAGCAAAACAGACAACCAAGCAGGTAGAATGTGTCAGAAGTCATAGAAACCCACAGGTATCCAATGGAGCAAGATTTTTTTTTTTTAAAGGAGAAGACACACAGAACATGGGACTCAAAATGACTCCAGGCTTAAAACTGCTGAACACTGGGGGTCGGGGATTTAGCTCAAGTGGTAGAGTGCTTGCCTAGCAAGTGCAAGGCCCTGAGTTCAATCCCCAGCACCCAAAACACATCTGCTGAACACTGTAGAGGGGACCAATCAGAAAGTGATATTCTTAGTCCTTCATTTGAATCTAGCACTTTTCACAGGACCAATCGGAATATGCTTTTTTAATCCTTCATTTACATATGGACATGACCAACCAAAAGATATTGTTCTTGATTCCTCATTTGTATCTGGCATGAGGCCAAGTGAATTTTTTAGTATATGTGCTACCAAAGTGAGCACGACCAAGTGATTTTTTGTTCTTTTTTTCTTTCTTTTTTTGGCAAACGCTCTACCACTTGAGCTAAATACCCAGCCCCCAAGTGAGGCGCTTTTTTTTTTTTGATGTTACCAGTTATTTGATTAGGTTCTTAGTAAGAAATTTAGAACACCAATTTGTGAGGGTAAATTCCATTTGTCAGAGCAAAAATGGATCACGTGTAGCCGCGAAGCTAAGGAATAGCTTTGATTTTTAGTAAAATCTGTGAGTCTACTGGTTTCTGAGTAACCTTGTGCCGCTCTGAAATTTGGTATCTCTCATTCTCGGTATCAAAGATCTCACCCTCCTGGTGTCTGGGCTTCCACAGTTTCTTCTTCTTGAAGTAAGGGTTAGTGAGGTGTTTGGGGATTTTCACACTGCTGATATCAATTTTTGTGGAGGTGGCAATGACAAATTTCTGGTGTGTTCTACGCAGAGGAACGTGATTAAGGGTAAGCAGCCCAGTCACAAGTAGCAAGCCACTGGCTGGCTGCTTCAGGAAGACCACTGTCTTGCCTCTGTGGCACTCAGTGAGGATGATCAAGATGGTCCCAGGAGTGATGCTCGCTCGCAGCTTCCTCGCGTGCTGGCTGAAGGCTTCTTGCTGTGGCTCAACAGCTTCCGGATTTGGCGAAGCTTAACTACCTGGGTACCACCATTCTTGTTACTATCAACTGGTGTGACAGCAGCAAGAACCTTCTTTTTCTTCTCAATCTTGGATTTAGCAGCTGAGTACTTCCTCTTGCACAAAGCCTTTCTGGAACACATAGCAGAGCAGGAGTATCTCCCAATTCCTCTAACCAGGATGTTATTGGATGCGTTCGGATATTCCTGGGTTCTTTCCCCTCCTCAAGCAAAGAATTGAATGAGGGGGACAAAAAGTAGTTCTAAAATTTTATTTAAAATTATAGAGAAAAGAAGAAAAGGAAAACTGAGCATAACAACAGAAACAGCAAAATGTGCATTAGGCCTAAAAGGCAGGTAGGGGTTACCACAAAAAGGCATGATAGCCTTGGGGCTGGGTATGCAGATATTGTCTTCCATGGGAGAGAGCAGGGAGAGGTCCTTCCCAGAGGCGCCATAGGAAGAAAAAAGGGCAGAGCTCATGACACCATTCATATTTATCTGGATTCTATTCTCGTGAGAGTTTTTTGATCCTGTGAGAAGAGGGGCAAGATTGGAATTTCGTGCCCCAGGCTGACATCAGGTCAAGGTCATTCCCCCAAGGTTATGTTCATCCTCCCAGCCAGGTCAGGCCACACCCTATTCCTACATCAAGGACAGGGTTTCGGCTGCAGTGGGGATGCCCCTTCTTGGAATTTTTAGCCTTCACCTTATCCTTTTTAACTATGCCAGTGGCAGTGAAATAGAATTAGGGTGTGGCTAAGGCTGGCTGGCAAGGGAACGTGACCTGGGGGAGTGGCCTGGAAGTGACGTCAGCCTGAGGCGTGATTTTCAAGCACCAGCCCTCACGTGGACTGCAGGAAGTTCTCACGAGATTCCATGGGAATTCCATTCAATAAATACTAGCAACCCCTGAAGCAAGGCCCTTTTTTCCTCTACCGCACCACCGGGAAGGAGCTCTCCTTTCTCTCCCATGGAAGACGATGGCTGCGTCCCCAGCACTGCTGCTACCATGCCTGTCTCGTGGTAACCCCTACTGTGCCTTATAGACCCGGTACCCATTTTGCTGTATCTATTGTTATGCTCAACTTTCCTTTTCTTCTTTCCTCTATACTTTGAAATAAAACTTTGGAACTACTTTTTGTCCCCCTCATTCAATTCTTTGCTTGAGGAGGGAAAGAACCCAGCCATATCGGGAACCCGTCCGATAAGAGCAGCAGCCTTGGCTTCAGGTTTCTTCTCTTTAGCATCTGATTTCTCAGCTTTTTCACCTGCCATCTTGCAAGATAGGAAAGACCCCAAGTGAGTTTTTGATAAGCCAATTGTCCCAATGCTATATTTACAAGAGGTAGGGACCAATCCAGGTATTTTGGATACTAAAGGCCCCTTTCTGCTTACCCTTGAGGCCACTGTGAGCCTTCTTCTCTGCCCTACTCTTACCCCATCGAGTGCACTTTTTTCTATCCTCAATAAATCTACACCCTTGCTGCCTTTTATGTGTGCCTTACCCAATTCTTTGCTTGGGACACCAAGGACTTGGAACGAAACCCCTTGGGATTCCCATCCAGTAACACGACTGACATAGGAGATTAGGGCATGGCAAAGCTGACTGGGGAAGTAGGTATGACCTGTTAACTGCGAGATCCTGGACACATGTGCAGAACAGTTCCAAAAGCCCTGCATATGGAGTTCTCAGGAGAACTCCAGCAGGTTTTCAATAGGATGGCTTAGACCTGAGGTCAGCCTGAGCCCTGAGATCCCAGCACGGCATTTCAGGACCTGTATGGAGAAGTTCTTGCAGGCTTCCTTGAGATTTCGAAAGTATGAAGGGTCACAGATGCCAAGAAGAGCTGGCTGTCATGACTTTCCTTGTGATAGCCTGCCCTGCTTTCTCCAGGGTGTTCTTTTGTCTTGCTTTTCCTCTTTTACTTGGCCCAGGCTCACTCTGCAGAGCCAGTTTCTCCCCCACTCTTCTCTTTTACTTTTTTTTTTTTTATTTTTGAGACAGGATCTCACTATGTAGTTCAGGCCAGCCTTGAGCTATGTCGCGCAGGCTGGCCTCGAACTTGCAGCAATCCTCCTGCCTCTGCCTCCCAAGTGCTGGGATTACAGGCGTGTGCCACCACACCTGGCACTTTTACTTTTTCTAATAAATTTTGCCACTGGGTTTTGCTCATTTCATTCAATTCCTTGTTCAAAATGAGAAGTATGGTTGGGGATTTAGTTTAAGTGGTAGAGTGCTTGCCTAATAAGTACAAGGCCCCAAGTTTGATCTCCAGCACTTAAAAAAAAAAAAAAAAGAGAGAAGAACCCGCAATCCAACTCCAAAAGGAGAGGCAAGCAACCCAAAACCTGGTAACAAACAATTATTTGGTGAGACACTTTTAGAAAGGTCTCACTTAAAGTTGCTAAATTGCCCAGTCCGGCCTTGAATTTGAACTTTTCATGCCTCAGCCCGATTACAGGTGTCCACCATCACTTCCTGGCTCAGAGGTTGATTTTATATGCAGTGAAGCAGTAGAAACAAAGCACTAAGAATGAGTTGGTTATTTTAAAATTACTTCTCTTGTAAGGTAATGGCAGGGAAAACAGTAGAAAAATAACTGGTTGACATCAGATTACTTTAGGTTCCTTTTTGAAAGGCTTAAAGGATGTAAGCATTAAAGCAGAGGGAACATCATTATCATGCTGATTAGCTTTTTTGGGAAATTTGGCTCATTCTGATTTCTGGAAAGACCAGATAACAACTTAATTTAGTTTTGATGATGTAGAACTTTAGTATGAGTGACTCCATTTTGATTCTTGTCTTGTACATTGGAGCCTAGCTCAAACTCTTAGATTAAAAGAATGGTTTCTATACTGGTTGTGGTGTTGCATACTTGTAATCCTAACATTCTGGGAGGCTGAGGCAGGAAGATCACAAGTTTGAGTCCAGCCTGACAATTTAGCAAGACCCTATCTCAAAATAAAAATAAATAAATTAAATAAATAAATAAATAAATAAATAAATAAAGAGCTGGGAATGTATCTCCATGCAAAAGCTCTGAGTCCAATCCCCAGTACACACCCGCCCACCGGTACACATACATAATGGAATGAGGAAATGGTGAAAGTAAAAATCTGTGCCAGGTGTGGTGGCACATGCCTGTAATGCCAGCACTCAGGAGGCTGAGTCAGGAGGATCACCACAAACAAGTTTGAGGCCACTCTGGGCTACATAGTGAATTCAAGGCCAGCCCGAATTATAGAATAAAATCCTGTCTTATGCAAACAAACAACAAAAAGGCAAGTAAAAATTTGTAAAAATTTACAACAATAGAAGTATATTTTGCAGAGATTCTTTAAATGAATCCTAGGCTCTTGCCAGGCATCCTGGTTCACCCCCATAGTCCCAGAAAACTAGAAGGCTGAGGCAGGAGGATTTCCAAGTTTGAGCCCAGCCTGGACAACTCAATGACTTAGCAAAACCTAGTCTGAAATTTTAAAAAGAAAATAAAAAAAGGACTGAAGTCGTAGCTTGGCAGTACAGCAACCCTGAGGTCATCCCTGTTATCGGATGGGATATGGACCAGCAGTGTTTTCCAGGTTCTTGTTTGTCCTGATCAATGAATTGGTCAGGACAATTGGTGGATGTCAAAGATTACTATTTGTTTTAGGGCAGAAATAAGAAATAAAAGAAAAAAGGAGAAGGGCAAAAGAAGCACTCAGTGAGAAAAGGGTGCTTTGAAGGAAAAAGAGAAGATATGTCCCATAAGCACAACGGACTACTTCAAGAACAAGAGTGCAGTGGCGGCAGAGTCACTTGCTGCCACCCTTTTATGTTGCCTTTGATCATTGATCCAGGTGGTCCCACTTGATTGCCTGCTAGAAGACTGATATCAGGCACCAGGTTCGGCATAGTCCCATATCAGGAGATTGGTACTGAGTGCAGGGCTCTGGCTTGATCTCGTGTCAGGCTTGGGTGCTGCTGTTCTGCATCTGTGCTTAGTAAGTCTCCTTAACTGGTAAGTCATGCCCAACTGCTCCAGCCATGTTGCCACGCCCTAGTATCCTGCTACACCCCCAGTACTGACCAAAACAAAACCCTAAATTCTCAAAAAATCAGTCAAAGGTATATCTTCTTAACTTTAGAAAGATGTTCAATCTTCATAGACTTGCTTATCCCTAAGTCTTCAACTTTTAATTTAAAAATACAGTACTTTTTACTAATTATCCCTCAATCAGGAATATGTTAGGTTTGAGAATATGTTTCAGTGATTGCAATTCTTGTTTCTTATTGAATTGCAAGGGGAGATTAAGTCTTCTTAGCAAAAATGTCGTTCCAGAAAGAGCTGGTTTATGAACAGGATCCTGTGGGCGGAGAGCATGCCTCCCTAACCTGTCAGCAGTTCAATACTACATTGATAGGCAAATTGGAGTGGTTTAAAAGCTAGAATTTTAAGAATTATGTCAGCCTAATTGAGCTATGGAGTCATTGTTCTAGAATATTGATTTTCTTTTCCTCGGGATCTCAGTTTAGTTTTACTTTTCAATGATTTATTCATTAATTTCCATAGTGGTGCTTTGAGAGAGGTCTTGATATACTATCTCAGGATCTGCTTGAAGGCTCAGACCTAGCAGGAACAAAACACTTCTACAAGGACTTCCTCTTGACATGCCTCTTTTCATCTCTGCAGCAATTGACTTTTCACAGTATAGATCAGGCTTCCTCTGAGTAACCAATTAATCACAAAAGGGTCGTATTAGTACAGTTAGAAATAAAGGAGCTGAGTGAGCCACTCCTTTCCCCAAAAGCTCAACTATAAACATAAACATTTTAAGGATTATCTGTACTTCTACCTTCTCAGAGGAAGCACAAAACATAAACATCATTTTAAGGATTATCCAGGCTTCCATCTTCTTTTTTCTTTCTTTTCTTTTTTTTTTTTTTTTTGGTGCTGGAGATGGAACTCAGGGCCTTATGCTTGCAAGGCAAGTATTCTAACCACTGAGCGAAATCCCCAGCTCAGGCTTCCATCTTCTTAAAGGAGGAACAAAACATAATAACTAAAAGCCTAAGTAATCACCCCACCCTAAGGGTAGGGGTCTGACACCAGTGAGACTCAGTGAGAGGCACCTAGAAATTAGAGGTGGCTACCCTTTAAATTCAAGGAACCTGAGTTAGCAGACACACCATTCCTCTTTCACCTTTTCACTCACGCGAGCCTTCTGGCCCTTTCGCTCTTTGCTCCTACCCTTTTCTCTTTCCCTCATCCCCACTGCTGCCTTCCTGGAGATCTCCAATAAATGCAGCTACCTTCTGCCTACCACGGAGTGTGTGCTTGGAATTCTTTCCTGGTTGCACACAAGAACCTGGACTATTTCTGGCCCACTCAACTATAACATCGTGAGTTTTGCTTCATTCATACTTGACTGTTCCATTAGGCACACATTCAAGTTGTAAGGACAGGAGTACCCATGGGGAGAAGTTAGGGTAAAGGCCTCATTAGACATTATTAAAAACTAGTAGACAATTTTAATCCTCACTGAGAGTTATTACTGAAAGATATTGGCTTATTTCTGTTATTGTATTATTTTCCTGTTGTTGATTTTCTTTTTTTCTTCTTTATGCTTAAGTACTCTCTCTGCTTGGTGTATTCATTCTATTAGACATTTTGGCATTGCTGGTTTCATTGTCTCTTTCTAGGAGATTCTTGAAAATTTCTGGAGTGCTAGTTTGCTGGTCACGAATTTCTCGAGGTGCTGGTCCTCATGGAAATACCTTATTTATCCATCAGTTTTGAAAGAAAATTTTGCAGGATGTGTATGTCTAGGTTGGAAATTCTTATCTTTTAAGGCTTGAAACACTTCATTCCAAGCTCTCCTGGCCTTTAAGTTTTGTGTGGAGAAATCTGCTGTGATTCTGATGGGTTTGCTTTTATAAGTGATTCATTGCTTTTCTCTAACAGCTTTTAAGATTTTGTCCCTTTCTTGGACTTCTAGTATTTTGACTATGATGTGATGTGGGGAGGTTATCTTTTGATTGTGGCTATTTGGAGTTTTCTACACCTCACTTATTGGTATGTTTAATTCTTTCCCAATATTTGGAAAGATTTCTGCTATTATTTCTATAAACAAGTTTTTTTATGCCCTTTGTGCTGTCTTCTGATTTTTCACTTATTCCAGTTGATCTTAAATTAGTTTTCTTTGTGTCATCTAGCAGCTGTTAAATCCATTTTTCTTTCATGTTCTCTTGTTTGTTTGTTTCTTTGGTGCCGGTGATCGAACTCAGGGCCTCGAGTTTGATAGGCAAGCACTCTAACCACTGAGCTAAATCCCCAGCCCCTCTTGTTGTTTTTAAGGTGTCTCTGAGCAATTGGTCTTTGAAAGCATCCCTGTCTTCTAATTCTGATATTCTATCCTCACATGGGTCACTTTGGCTACCAACACATTCAATATAGTTTTAATCTCCTGGATTTTTGTTTGGAACCATTTCATGGACTCTAATTCTTTATTAAAATGGTCATTCATGTTTTGTATCATTTTAGTTAGCTCAACTAGCTTTTTATTAGTGTCTCGGTAAGCTCCCTTATTGTTTTACTACTTCCATTAAATGTTTAATTATATCTTCTGCGGTCATTGATCTGTTTTTTAATCTTCACTGTATCCTTCAAATAATCTGGATGTGTGGCTCTTGCTTTTCTTCCCCTTGATGCCCCCAGAATTGGCTGTGGGGAGTTGGGAGTTTGAGGGGACAATTTATTCATATTTTTATTGTTTTTTAAATTTGTTTGTTTTCTTTGTGCTTGCATATGCATGTACTTATAGTGGAAAGATTTTGTTGCTAGTATGAAGATATCTTTAGTTACTCTGCTTTTCAGTGATGTGCTCTGAGCATGACGAACTATAGTCCTTTGCCTCTGTACCAAGATCTAACAACTTATGTTAATATGGGAGGGGGAGTGGTAGTGTAATTGGCCTGGCACTCAGTTCTCTGGAAATGGGATGCAGTACTATTAATGTCACAAGGATAATTTGGCTATTGGCATAGAAAGAAAACCTATTAATAGCAACAACTATGCAACAATGGCAATATCAAATAAATTAGCGACAGTAATATGTCCAAGACAAACTGGAAAGTGACACACTGTAAGAAGCAATAATGTACCATTCTCAACCTTAAAAAAGGAATCTACAGTTATAGTATAAACTCTAACAAACCAAATATTGACATAGAGAAAATATCTACTAAATGTGATAACAATACCTCCGCTAATAGAAATTCAACAATGGTTACATAAAGTTAATTAACCATTTAAAGATTAACAAAGTTTAATGGTCATACTTAAAAAATATAGGGGGTTGGGAATGAGAGAATGACAAAAGAAACATTTGAAAAATTAAAAACATGGGATATGAGAAGGAGGCGAGAAGGTGAAACAAAAAATCCTTTTATGGAGTGGAAAGACATTTATAGAATTAGATAAAGGTAACAGAAAAGAGAAAATAATGAGAAATAGAAGATAACTTTCTCTTCCAGTTTTTTTGGGACAGGGTCTCCCTTTGTAGTTCCGGCTGGCCTTGAACTCACTATATAGCCCAAGCTGGCTTTGAACTCACAGTGATCCTCCTGCCTCAGCCTCCAGAGTTCTGGGATTACAGGCATGTACCACCATGCCCAGCAGAAGATAACATTTTATTTTATTTTTTCGGGTGCTGGGCATCGAACTCAGGTCATTGCGCTTACTAGGCAAGTGGTCTACCACTGAGCTAGATCTCCAAACTCAAGATAACATTTTAAAAAGGGAGAAAAAGGCCTGGGGATTTAGCTCAGTGGTTAGAGTGCTTGCTTAGCAAGAGAAAGGCCCTGAGTTCAATCCTAGCACCAAAGAAAAAAGGACGAGGGAGAAAAAAGAAATAATTTGAAGAATACAAAATAGATGAAATTAAAAGGAAAAAGGGAATAAATAAAAGGAATAAGAAAAAGAAGAAAGAAAGAAAATTTAAAAAACAGAAAATGAATCCAAAAACAGAACATTTTTTTCTCTGTGTTTTTGAATGGGCAATTTCTTTTCTTTCTTTCTTTCTTTCTTTCTTTCTTTCTTTCTTTCTTTCTTTCTTTCTTTCTTTCTTTCTTTCTTTCTTTCTTTCTTTATTTCTTTCTCTCTCTCTCTCTCTCTCTCTCTCTCTCTCTTTCTTTCTTTCTTTTTGGTGATGGCCTGCTGATCTGAGGTTGTTTTTAATTGTTCTGAGTCCCAGATTTAAATCATCAACCCCTTCCTGAAATGGTGTCTGATCAAACACTCTCGAGCTATGGTGAGTGCCTGAGCTGTAATCCCTCTCTGGCTGGTGCATGCTGTGTGGAAGGAGTCCTCGCTGTTTTTGCAGTTCAGGATGGCTGTGGGCTGTGCTGCCGTTTCTCCCTGGGTCTCCAGCCCTGGGTGCTTGCCTTGCTTCTGGGGAACCAGCTACCCTCCTCACGACCCACAAGCTGTGGACTGGGGGAAGAGTTCAGGTGGTTCCCTCCTTTTTTCGGCATTGTGGACCATCTTTCCAACTTCTCTCTAGCTTCTAATTTTTCCTGTCAGTTCCTTCCCAATTCCTGGTGGTGTATTTCTCTGTTTTTCTCTAACAAGTCTTTATTTTCCAGTGTCTGAATTCCAGATCTCAGAGAGGATGAATTTTGCTACTGATCACCACTCTCCTGTTACCTTCATTGACAGTCTTAAATGTACATCTAATTACTCAGTTTTTGAGTCCTGATTGGTGTCTCACATACCATTGCTTGTCATCTCAAATTCTTCCTCTTTTGTGGTCTTGTGAATATGTTTGTCTTAAAGCCAGTGCAGGTCGGTGTCTACACCTTACCACAGCTGGTGGTGCCATCCCTCTGTGATAGTACTGCTCTTTGTGTCAAGTGTATTCTCATTTTAGGTTCTTAATGCCATATAGCCTCAAAATATCAATATACCACCTCATTACTTTGAGTCCTTCATATACCAAAGCCAGGCGTTTCTTACGTGCAGAAGTGGGGAGAAAGCTCACCCTCTTTCTCAGTGCTCTTTATCTTCTGGGCAATGACCCAAGACTGCTTGTGCCTTTGTGTCAAAAATTTTTTTAAATCAGGTTTTCAATCCAGGGAGTGGTAGCCTGTAATCCTGGCACTCTGGGAGACAGAGGCAGCTCAAGCTTAGCCCAGGCAACTTAATTATTTAGGAAGACCCTATCTCAAAATAAAAATTCAGTATGAAGGCCTTGGGTTCAATCCCCAGTACTGAAAAAAAAAATCAGATCTTCACCTGCTGCCTACAGGCCAACTCTTCACCTGTTGCCTACAGCCCATATTTACAGAGGTAAGTCATGAGTGCAGGGACAGTGAACTCATATCTAGCACTGACATCAAGCTGACCTCTTCATTGCCTGAAGGTACCCTTATACACATTCACTCTTCCTGACCTTGCTCATTAGTGTGTCATACAAGCCTAAATACCAGCTCAGGTGAAGGCTGTGGTCCGGGGTCTACAAGGCAAACTAGGTCTTTTTTGGTGTGGGTCCCTCTGCTGGATTACTAGCTCCTCTTCTGTTGTTTTTCCCTTATGACCTATTCCTCACACCCGGCTCTCTGTGTGGTGACTATAGTGAATTACTGACTAGTCCCCTCATGTGCCTCACTTTCATATCTCCTTAATTTTACCCAAGCTGGTCTCTCTTCCTGGAATCTTCTTTTAGCAATTTGTAGTTGAAGATCTCTTCTTCATTCTTTATGACTCAGCTGTAATGTTTATTCACCTGTGAAATCTCCCTCAAGGCTCTTGGTCATAACAAATTAGTACCTTTTACATAATTTCTCTACCAAAAGTATATCCAATATTGTGACCTAAGCCTATTAGTCAATCTTGGCAGACTTGAACTGGCAACTCGAACAGATTTGCTTGATGGTAAGAGGTATTTCCCAGTTGGTAGAACAGAGAATATGATAAAAATCCAAAACGAAACAAAAAAACACCTATGATGTGAATGACTCAGTTACTGAATGGATAAAGGAGGACTAATGTGGAAGATGAGAAAGCATGCAGGA